>QNTS01001560.1:121554-167915 GCA_003317085.1 Hucho hucho | reverse complement strand
AGCCACTGATCCCCAGACAGAACCAAATGATCCAGTCCATTTAGCCACTGATCCCCAGACAGAACTAAATGATCCAGTCCATTTAGCCACTGACCCCTGCAGTGCCCCTATACACTCGGGTCCTCAGCATAATAAAGCCTGTTATACCTCTGCAAGACATTGAGTACGGTTACATGCACACAATACCATTATTGTGGATAGTCAGATTAATATAATAGTTTGTTTAAAACGTTTACATACTTTGCAAGAATAACTATTTCCCTAATAATCCTGTTTATAATGGACACATATGAAATCAGGCTACGTGATGGGACTGCAGTAAATCACCAATCAAAATAAAAGTTCTACCACAGCGACCATATTTTTGCGAAGCCTATTAGATTCTGAGTTTGGATGTATAAAGTTTGAAAACTATTTCTAAGATGCATA
Source organism: Hucho hucho (assembly GCA_003317085.1). Classification (NCBI taxonomy): domain Eukaryota; kingdom Metazoa; phylum Chordata; class Actinopteri; order Salmoniformes; family Salmonidae; genus Hucho; species Hucho hucho. The sequence goes on along the minus strand of QNTS01001560.1, from coordinate 167,486 downwards.
CTTTCAGTTTTTCCGAACTCACTTCACTCATGCATAAGAGGGAGGCTTGCAATACCCGGTGCTGGCACATGCGCAGATCAAATACACCACTGGAACGCTGATTAAGCTGTTTACATGTCCTAATAATTCTAAAGATCGCAACAGGTGTATGCTTACTTTGATTTTGACATTAAACCAATTCAGATAAGCAGAGTAAGGTGTTTACGTGACTGTTGCCATACTCGGCCTACTGACATAATCAGTTTAATATTGAATTATTAGTGTTCATGTAAACGTACTCACTGTCTGTGAATCTATTCTCCACACTATCAGGAGACTTACAGCAGAGTTTCATGGCTCCAAAACAGAGGAGCCTCCATTCCCAGCCAAGATGATCCAGTCCCAGCCAACACACCATCCCCAGCCTAAATCTCCCTCCCCAAGCCAGCACTTACTGTACCGTCTCCTCTCCCCATTCAGCTAAACGGTTCCTACGGCAACTCCCCTCCATGATCAGAAGTGTAAATATTGAAGCAGGGATTTGAGGGTAAACGAAAGAGAGTGGGAGTGAGTGAGAAAGAGATATCGGGGGGGAGCGAGCGCGAGTAAGAGAAAGAAAGAGACAGCATGAAATGGTGTGCATTTGTAACAGAGGTTTAGCAAAGTGCTCACCTCTTGTTATTCTCTTGTTTAGCTCTGAATGAGTTTGGCTGCTGGTAGCCTCCCTATGGCTGTAGTGTTGTGTTGTGCCATTTTGTTATGTGAAGAACAGTGCTATAAGAATATAGCTAGCAGGACGGCCTGATCCCCACTCTATTGTTTTCTATTTACAGGCTTTAGGGAGCAACAGAAACACTAAAGAAATCAATAAAGCTTCTATCAGTGTGAAAGTCGTGTGGAGAAGAAACTATGTGTTCGCTGAGAAAGACATGATCAGAGAATTGCATTAACTGTGTTAAGGGACAATTTTGAGAAAGTGATGGAAAAGTGGAGGGACTTCGCTCTCTTCACGCTATTTTATTACAAGAGAAGACTCCTTTACCGCAGTGCGCCTAAAACAGAAACATGGAAAAGCTACCTTGAGGAATACGAGCCAATGCCTGGCATCGTGGGGATGTTGCCCCAAACATGGGGATGTTGCCCCATTTCCACAGCATAATTAAGCAATAAGGCCAGAGGGGGTGTTGTAAGGGCTGTTGTCAGTCAAACCCCTGAGATGCCTTATTACTATTATAAACGGATTACTAAGATAAATAGAATTTATGCGTCAGACCAGTGGTATATTGTCTGATATACCTCCGGCTGAAGTGCTGTATCAGCCAAAACAGCATCCATTACCCAAACTACACAATTTATAATATACCATGCTTTCCTCTGGAGCATTCCAGCAGAACAAATAAATACTACTAACATCAGTGCAGAGAGCAGATGACACACACAGGATCCCTACATAATGAGGCTACAGAGTTGTGACAGAGCAGGGACATGGGGTTATGCTTCAGAAGCTGCTTCCATTAGCTTCTCTTACATTATAAAACTACATTCCCTCAACTTCCTCCATCTTCATTTAGTTTGGGAAAACACAGCGGAGGGGAGAGAGAGCTGGAGAAATAGAGGGATATTGTGAGGGAAATTGAGAAAATTGGTAGAGAGAAATAGAAGTGGGGAGAGTGAGACAACCCCATGCCCTATAATAAACCAACAGTAAAACCCCTCCTTTGTCCTCTTGAAAGTAAACCAGTTGATGAAGAATAGGGCCTGTGTTCCAATGGGCTATAGAATAATGCATTAATGTCACGTTCCACACCTTCCTTCGCAAGGTGAGACATTGAGCTCCGCGGCACACTGGGATTGCCACCAGAATTACTCCACTCCTGGCTCCCTTCCGTGAACTCACACACAAACACCTGGCTTGCAGCCATGAAAATGTAGTTCATGTCTGACCGTCTAAGGGGAGGGGGATTGACTGAGGAGAGAGCTTAGGCTGCTTCCTATGGGTAAAGACGTCTTTTTATAGATCAGAGCAGAGAAACACACACCAGCAGGCCCTCCCCCACTTTCTCTCCACAGTAGCGGAGGCAGTCACTCCACACAGTACTGTATACAGTCAACCCAGGCAGTCTGAAGTATAAAACACTATCAGCTAGTCTCTCTGTACTGACATGCCACTGATTAGTGTATTGGAGGCTATGGATTGACAGAGACCAGTAGCCAACTCTAGCTCCTGCTCCTGGACTTCAAGTAGGACTATTCTGGACTGATGTGCAGTGTGCTTCTCTGACACCTTCCTGGGTGTCGTGGCTTCATCCAGGTGGGTGCTACACATCGGTAGTGGAGGGGTTCTACCCATGGAGTCTGACTTCAGAGAGTACTACTGAGAAGCGCTGCTTCAGCGACAGCAAGGGTGCCCTGATGAACGGCTCTGGACCAATCTGAAACCCCCTTGATGTGACCCCCCTCCATTTCACCTCTGAACTGCCTCTACTATAGCCTTCCTCTTGGCACTGACTGCTCAAGCCATTACTAACTACCCTGCCTGCCATGACAGTCCATCAACTACTGTTTTACAAAAAAAATGTGTTTTGTTTTGTTGCTTAAAGCGCTTTAAAATAGTAATGAAAAGCACTTTAAGTTTAATTTATTATTATTAACCATCACTCGCCCTCTTACTCACCCTCCATCTCTCACTCCCTCCCTTCCCCCCATTCTCTTTTCTTCCTCCATCCCTCCCACTGGTCATATTCATGTGCTCTGCGCAGGTCGATCCATCAGAAATCTCCCCCGGGCCAGAGGCTGCCTCAGCACTTCTAAAATAAGCCCCAGCTCCAAACACAATATAATTGTGCTGTTCAACATTTCCTACAGACGCCTCCCTCGTCCCGCCTGCCTCCCCTCATCTACACAGTAAACAATGAAAAGCGAGCGCTCCGACTTGGTGTTATAGTCAGAGAGATGGGTGTATGAGTCACTGGGTTTTGACATTGTGCTGTATTGTTTTCTAAACAAGAGCCAGAGAGAAAGGAAAGTGAGTGCCATCAAGGCATAATGCAGCAGTGACTTGCTGATATTATAGTAGCTTTGAGCTACAGTATTAGAAAATACATAGCCTTGTTGGAGTATGCTATGCTGACTGAGGTATGCAAAACTACAGCACAGACTACAGCAACTCCCACAATATAATGTAGACAGAACAAACAGAAGGCAAAACAGCCAGCGAGAGAGAGCAAGAGAGAGAGAGAGAGGTTTCCCACTGTCAAGGCATAAGGACATTGACTTACGATCCAGTCCATTGACGTAGCGGATGGAGACCTCACAGTGTCCCCACACGGCGCTGACGATGGGGTACAGCCTCTTGCCCTTTAACCCTCTGAAGGCCACGCCCAGGTACTGGCCGTCCACCATGAAGCTGAGCGAGCCCTCGTCCATGTCCAGCACCACCAGCAGGGCGTCTGGCAGAACAAATGACTCGTCTGCCTCCAGGAAACACGGGTATGTTGGTGCCGAGGTGGAGGCCGGACGGTTCTTACTGTCATGGTAGAGTCTGTTCCGGCCCAAGTCCCAGCCCCACGACTCACAGTCAGAACCCACCAGGGCTGTGTAACCTACAGAGTGTAGAAGAGCGTCAGTCGTGCCCACCCCTACGACAGCGTGTGTTCCTCGCTGTCTCGCCGGCCAGTGGATCCGCCAGACATGGAGCCCCCGTGTGTATCCCACCTGGCCACGGATACAGTCGGTGCTCTGGGCCACTGGGTGGCGGTGGAAGGTCAGCTTGTCGTCCTCCTTGACAAAGACGTTGAGCGAGCGGTCTTCGGGGTTCCAAGCATGGTGGAGCTGCAGGTCAGAGGTCGCAGGGGGCATGTCCAAAAGCAGGTCCAGACGAGGAGGCCGGCAGAAGTCTGGACCCCGCAGCTCACGGCGGATCGGCCGGTATGAAGGCTCACCCCGTGCGTCCACTGACTTGATGCTGCCCGAGATCTTCTGACCCATCGCTGGAGAGGGGGATGGAGGGCGGAGCGAGGGTGGTATGGGGCTTCCCGCCGTTACCTCATGGACGCTGTGGCCAGAAGAGCAGTCGTCCCAGGTTGAGAGACGCTCACAGAGACACAGTCCACTGTCAGAGGATACTCGCACCTAGAGGAGACAAAAGAGGGAAACATTACTTGACTTTATCATGACATATTCTCACTTTCCCAAACTCATGTTACACACAGCAGCTGTGAGAAGATAAGACAACAATAAAAAAAGGCCCTTTTCCTCACATATCGAAATGTTCACCCAAAATAAAAGCACAGCGCGTCAAAAGAGTAGGGAGGGGGAGGGGAGGAAGACAAAATAAAGATGGACCAGTCTGAAACAGCCTCCTGTTGCCCTGTGGTTCCTAACAGCACTCTTGAAGAGGGGGAACATCTGAGCAACAAAAAGGGAGGATGAACATTTCTCTTCCACTGACTCAGACATTCCTCTTCTACCAGCCTCACACTCCAAGGGCACCACTGCTACAGATTGTGTGTGTGTGTGTGTGTGTCAATGTCAAACCAGACATGAACTTTCACAAACTACACACCAAACAAGAAGAGACTGCCCCACCACCCCAGAAACATAGTCACTCAGTCTCAACCACACACTTACCAGATACTGTACAGAGAGGACCATACATTGTATAACGAAACACACCATGACAAACGTGGGGTCACTCACATGCACACAATGAAAAGGTCTGTGTGTGTTCTTAAAAAGGATATTCTAGATGGAACACTAACATTCCACCGTGTGGAGACTAAACAACACCAAAAAGATTTCAGAAATCTTTCCACAAAGATGTCCAAACACAGATTTTACATGACTCTCTAGCAGTCACCCTGACACTACATTTCCCATAAACCCACTGACTTCCATCTGCGTCCCTGTTTCCCAGCTGTTCCAAATGTCCTGTTTCAAACACTCCCTCCCTGTTTGAGGAAAGAGACCCACTCCACTTATAGAGAACAGAGAGAGAGAGAACACAACTGGCAACCTGCACCTCCCTGAGAGAGCGGAGCTGCAGCTGGAACACAATGGAGGGAAGAGGTCACACTCAACCCAAACACCAGGGGGAGACAGAGGTGGTGAGGCAGAGGAGGCTAGCCAGCCCCAGATTTAATAACCACATAACACAAACACTGACAAACTGCTGTCTGTGCAAAGCAATACACACGTGCCAGTGTGTGTTTCAAACCTCATTTACATTGCTTTTATTTGTATAGAGACAGTGCAAAGTCTTCCATTTACATCAGATTTGTGTGTATTGTTGTGAAATTGTTAGATATTACTGCACTGTTGGCACGGGAAACCCAAGCATTTCGCCACATCCACAATAACCTCTGCTAAACACGTGTATGTGACCAATAAGATGTGATTTGATTACATATTAATTAATTTATAAGTCTATAAATGACTCATGGTGCCATTTGTGCTGGAATGAAGAGTACTATTTACCACAACGCATAATGTAATGAGGCCCACAGACTCACTGATCACTGTCTGTCTGTGTTGTATGACATGCAGACACTTGCTGACGGAGATAGTGCTAAAGATGGGTTAAGTGTGTTGTCTCGTCTGAGGGAAGCTACTCGTCACCTTATGACCCCTAGGGGGGGAACGTCAAGGCAGACAATTAGATGACAAACATTGATTGGAAAAGGAGTGACATTCTCTCCTGCTGATCTCAACTTCATTACCAAGATGTCTGCAGTCACATGTCAATAGCATTAGCAACACGCATGCACACACTTCTGAGCCTATGTGCCGTTGGTGTGTGTCGGTCTCTCCATCCTGTGAGTGAAGTACAGTCTCTCTGTATGCGTGTTGTGAGTTCTCTTGACCCCTGTGGCCAGTGTGTGAAGGCACACACACCAAACCATCTGGTGTTAATACTAATCTGGGCCTCTGTCTTCTTCAATATAGTTTGAGTTGTGGAGGATAGGAGATGGGTGCAAGGGAGGAGATGGGTGTAAGAGAGTGCACACGCTGCAACAAAATGTCAATCTGCCGTTCATTTGCCGTTTGTTCAACATTAGTTTTAGGGACTACCCACCGGTGGGCGTCTGACTGCCAACATTTTCGTGCGATTCTACATGTAGAAATCGGTTTATAAATTACGGCTGGCACTCTGAACAGAGGTGCTAAGTCTGCAAGATGGTGCTGGAGAACAAGGCTGACGTTTAACATATTCCTAATCAATTGTGTTTTTTGTTTGTTTCTTGCATTGTTTGTAACTTATTTTGTACATAATGTTGCTGCTACCGTCTCTTATGACCGAAATTAACTTCTGGACATCCGAACTGCGATTACTGGCAGAGCCCGACGTGAATGATATACTGCTTCCTGGGAACAGGCCCAGATCCCCGTCATTTGCGTGAAGAGGAGGCGGAGAAATAGAGGCCAGAGGGCAGGCTGCCTTCTGAGAATTCGTAGGCAATCGAATAAACCACCACTTCCTTCCATTCGTGCAATCTTTGGAAAATAAAATCAATGACCTACGCGGAAGATTAAACTACCAACGGGACATTCCAAACTAATATCTTATGCTTCACGGAGTCCTGGCTGAACGACGACAATATCAACATACAGCTGGCTGGTTATACGCTGCACCGGCAGGACAGAACAGCGGCGTCTTGTAAGACAAGGGGTGGCAGACTATGTATTTTTGTAAATAACAGCTGTTGCACAATATCTAAGAAAGTCTCAATGTTTTGCTCGCCTGAGGTAGAGTATCTCATGATAAGCTGTAGACCACACCATCTACCTAGAAAGTTTTCATCTGTATTTTTCGTAGCTGTCTACATACCACCACAGACTGATGCTGGCACTAAGACCGCAGTGAATGAGCTGATTCCGGCATACAAGCAAAACATTTAAAGCAGGAAGCACCAGTGACTCAATCAAAAAAAAAAAAGTGGTCAGATGAAGCAGATGCTAAGCTACAGGACTGTTTTGCTAGCACAGACTGGAATATGTCCCGGGATTCCTTTGATGGCATTGAGGAGTACACCACATCAGTCATTGGCTTCATCAGTAAGTGCATCGAGGACGTCGTCCCCAAAATGACCATACGTACAAACCCCAACCAGAAGCAATGGATTACAGGCAACATCCGCACTGAGCAAAAGGCAAGAGCTGCCGCTTTCAAGGAGCGGCTCTAACCCGGAAGCTTATGAGAAATCCCGCTATGCCCTCCGACGAACCATCAAACAGGCAAAGCGTCAGTACAGGACTAAGATCGAATCGTATTACACCGGCTCTGACGCTCGTCGGATGTAGCAGGGCTTTCAAACCATTAACGTACACTAACCCCATTCCGTACAAATGTGCGCAACCGCGACATTCAAACGAGGCTGCAAAGAAAACTAATGGGACTGTAGCGATTGTGTTGACATCAAAATTAGGCGTGTGATCTACATTTCTATTCAAGCGTTGATTGACATGGTAATGGCTCTATAGTATTGGAGAAAAAAAAAGTTGAAAAAACTGACCCCTCTGACGCTGCACGTTACATCGTGACGTGTCATGGCGTAACTTACAGCACGCATAAAGCAACTAATTCTGTCTTACAGCCTCTCTCCACCAGGTGTAGCACTTCTCTCACTGTTTAAAAACAAGGGACAGGGTAAGGGATACCTAGTCATTTTTTGCATCATCACTGCAAGCTATCATGACTCTCAAAAGCCACTGTTTACTTCTGAAGATGAGGTTTTTAGGGCAGTGCTAAAGTGATTCAAATTCGACACAAACCTTCAAATAGGTACGCAATGACACATTATATAAACTCTTTAGTGTTTTATTTCCATTTTAGAGGGACAGATCGAGTGAAAAAAGCAGTTTCCCCACCTGACATATCTCATTCTCACTATCACGCAATAGGTTTCGCATCCCCACCCGCCATTTTTAAAAAGACCAGACGGAGCTCATTGCCTTCTTGAATCATGCAGAGATGGGCATCATGAAGGTCTCGTCATTGATTTTGTTGGAAAGGGGAGAAATTGTGCTTTACAAAGGTATTGATATTACAGTTGATCTGGAAGTATTACTTTTTTTGGCGCTAAAATAAGGCCAATTGTACAGACCAGCGCGATGTAGAAAAGTGAGTTAGTTTACGTTACAGACTACAAAAAGGGAAGCACAGCCGAGAACTGCCCAGTGACACGAGCTTATCAGATGAGCTAAACTACTTCTATGCTCGCTTCGAGGCAAATAAAACTGAAACATGCATGAGAGCACCAGCTGTTCCGGAAGACTGTGATCACGCTCTCTGCAGCCGATGTGAGTAAGACCTGTAAACAGGTCAACATTCACAATGCCGCAGGACCAGACGGATTACCAGGATGTGTACTGCGAGTATGCGCTGACCAACTGGCAAGAATCTTCACTGACATTTTCAACCTCTCCCTGTCTGAGTCTGTAATACCAACATGTTAAGCAGACCACCATAGTCCCCATGCCCAAGAACACTAAGGTAACCTGCCTAAATGACTACCGACCCGTAGCACTCCAGTCTGTAGCCTTGAAGTGCTTTGAAAGGCTGGTCATGACTCACATCACCATTATCCCAGAAACCCTTGACCCACTCCAATTTACATACCACCCTATCAGATGATGCAATCTCTATTGCACTCCACACTTCCATTTGTCTAGGTGGGAAAGGGAACACCTATATGAGAATGCTATTCATTGACTACAGCTCAGCGGTCAACACCATAGTGCCGTCAAAGCTCATCAATAAGCGTGCTCAGTCCCCTCCTGTACTCCCTGTTCACTCACCGACAACGACGAAGCTGAACTCCTCCCAATAGGCTGAGACCTGGCCGTGTGGTGCCAGAACAACCTCTCCCTCAACGTGATCAAGACAAAGGAGATTATTGTGGACTACAGGAAAAAGAGGACCGAGCACGCCACCATTCCCATTCTCATCACCAACAAACTAACTAACATGGTCCAAGCACACCAAGACAGTTGTGAAGCGGGCACGACAAAACCTATTTCCCCTCCAGGAGACTTAAAAGATTTGGCATAGGTCTTCAGATCCTCAAAAAGGTTCTACAGCTGCACCATCGAGAGCATCCTGACTGGTTGCATCACTGCCTGGTATGGCAACTGCTCGGCCTCCGACCGCACGGCACTACAGAGGGTAGTGCGTACGGCCCTGTACATCACCGGGGCCAACTTCCTTCCATCCAGGACCTCTATAACAGGCAGTGTCAGAGGAAGGCCCTAAAAATTGTCAAAGACTCCAGCAACCCTAGTCATAGACTGTTCTCTCTGCTACCGCACGGCAAGCGGTACCGGAGCGCCAAGTCTAGGTCCAAGAGGCCACAAGTCTAGGTCCCAAGCCATAAGACTCCTGAACATCTAATCAAATGGCTACCCAGACTATATTTGCATTGCCCCCCCTTTAACACCGCTGCTTCTCTCTTATCATCTATGCATTGTCACTTTAATAACTCTACCTACATATTACCTCAACTAACCGTTGCCCCCGCACATTGACTCTGTACCGGTACCCCCCCGTGTAGTCTCGCTATTGTTATTTTACTGCTGCTCTTTAATTACTTTTTTTTTTCTTGAACTGCATTGTTGGTTAGGGGCTCGTAAGTAAGCATTTCACTGTAAGGTCTACACCTGTTGTATTTGTCGCATGTGACTAATAACATTTGATTTAATTTGAAGTGTCCATGCCTTAAGGGGGGAAATCTGGAGTGATGAACAGAGGCGAGAGGAAAGGAGGGAGATTACAGGAAGGGGGAAGAGATGGGTACAGGAGGCAGGGATGATGAGCAAAGTTGAGAAATCAGAGGAATAGGAACATCACTAGTTATTCTGGTACACATCTCCTCTGTCTAACTGGCTGGCGTTGGCAGTGTCGTTGTTAGCATAGCAAATACAGAGACTGGCCGGACAATACAAGGCCACACAGACAGACTCATACATGCCTTGCAGGCGCATTATAGCAGACAAGATCAAACGAGTGACAGCAGCTTTGAACCGACACATGCACAGACATGCAGTTTTCCACATGCACACCATCTGAGTTATAGAGCTAATAAATAGCAGATTCTCTGATTCTAAAACCGTGCATGTCTTTGCTAGCAACCCTTTGTTCCCATACATCCTATCATCCCTGTCCCCTTAACGCGCCTTTCTCTCAGCCACGTGCTATCCCTTGGCGCCAAGATTGTTGTGCCTCCTCCCCCTCCCTTGTTCCTCCCCACCATCTCATGTGCTTTGTGGAGCAGCAGATGTCCGTCACACAGTCCTAACTCTGAGTAAATGGTTTCCCCATTACATTGTGTTGTCAGTGTCGTGGGCCATTGGCTGGCCAGGGATCAATACAACTCTACTGGAGCGCAACCTCTCTAGAAATGACTATTGAGCAGAGGGGAAAACACCACAATGATATGTGGGCGTATTTGAAGATGAGGGGTTACACTGTTATTAATGTGAGATTCTGAGGATAACTCCAATGACACACAAAAGGTGGGCAGAGTCTGAGCTATTTCAGTGATCCAGTCCATCTGAGCCAGGACTAGCGGACACATATACACAGGTGTGAACGAACTGCATTAGTGATAGGGTGAGGACATCACAAGTCGTACACACTCGACCTAACACAAATATTACTTGCTCTAACAGTAACTTAAATACAACACTGAGAGATTTACTGTGAGACTGAATAATAGTCCACTACCATAGTGCAAGTATGACAACAAACCACAAGATACTGTTACAGTGAGAGAGCCAAGGTGAAATCCAATACTTAAAGACTTAGAGCATAACATCCTGATAATGAGTGTGCTTTACTGCTTACTGTTAAAGAAGCAGAGCACATCGTCTCACAGGACAGAAAAGACAGTGACTCTCCTACTCTCCAGACTTGTGTAACCCAAAACTAGAGGAAATGGCTTCTCTCTCTCTGTGTGCCAAACAGCTGTGGAATGTTAGAGTACCACACAGCTCCCTTAATTTTATATTTCCATTACCTGAGTCCCTATAGCACGCTAGCACAACCTTGCTTGAACACAACTGTGCCACACACAAAAGAAAGCTAGAGAGACAGAGTGAGACAGAGAAAGACAAAGACCGAGCGAGCGAGCGAGCGCAAGCGCCAACATGGAGAAAGAAACAGAATGAGATTAACTTCTTACCATGCAATGCGATATCCAAGGTCAAGCTGGTGTCAGCATTTAGATTTCTCACGACTCAAGGCAATGTGTACACAAACACTAGAGGAGAGAGGAAATCCTAAAAGCCTTGTCCAACTGTGGCCAGAACAGTGGATCAAGAGAGAAATACACAAAGCGAGAAAGAGAGCAATAGAATAGAAAGAGCGTGTGTATGTCAGTAAGTGACGCCACAACAGGAAAACAGTGTTGCCTCAGTCAGTTCCCAGCTACGACAGGAAAACAGCCACTGGAAGGAGAAAGGGAGGGAATGAGCGAGGGAGGTGGCTAAGCACAAGGCCACAGAAAGTCTTTCCCAACTATTAGAAAACAACCCAGTCTCTCTTTCGCTCTGTGCTTCAAGTGGAGCGAGGGAACAAAGCAAAAGAGCAGGAAAGAGAACAAAGAGACTGATAAACAGTCCCTCACTGACTAAGTGACTGATGCAATAGGCTAGTCCTGAGGACGACGAGAAGTGAATAGGGAGTAGAGAATCAGAGCTGTTGTTGGGTAAAGGTTCTGTGGACATGCCACTGACCAAACCTTCCAGAACTCAGAGCTGAAAGTCACTCTGGCTGGACTGTACTTTGCTGGTTGCTGTGGATGCAGCCTCATCATGAGTGAGAGAAAGAGAGAATGCTCTGTAGTGTTCCTTCAGTAGGAGAGACTGAATAGAGGGAAACTAAGGGAGAAAGAGGGAGGGCTCAATGATGGTGGGAGAGCTGTATCACGTTACTCCTCCTCTCACACAGACACACATAACCTTACTAGTATGGAGAGAACATGACATACTTGTTCATGTCAACAACATTTCAGCCCTCTCCCGTCTAACCTTCTCACTGTTCAGCTTTGCAACCAGGCCCGCCTCATCTCTACCCTTCTCAGTGCCTATCCATCCCCCTTTCCCTCATGTTTCTCCCCTGAGACAAGAAAGCCTTCCCACCATATCTGCTCCCACCCACACTTCAGAGCAGCATTCCTCTCACCATGCCCTTTCCTCAATCTTGAGTGGCTTAAATCACACAAGCTGTAGAGTCCAGTCAAGTGTCTATACCACACACAAAGAGATTCTACGACCACCTGCTAATACATTGGAATGCATACTGTATAAAAAAACGTTTGCGTATGAGAGCGCACACTAGGACACTATAACCTGATGTTTCTGCTTTGTTTTGACGTGTGCTCCTGTTGAGTGACAGCAGCGCTGCATGTGTGTGTATGACCTCTGTGTGAAACAAAAGACCTCCCCTCGTCCGAGCAGAGTAGGCCAGCACCGAGCACAGGCTGGAAACCCTTTCAAACCCACTGCCACTGTTTTTACATTCCAGTCAATTTCAACCCTCACCACACAACGTTGCCAAAATACACCAGTTAACCACACTAGTCAGTCAATTAGCTAGCTACAACTGTCAAAAACACAGTCCCCTACAGAGAAGGCAGCATGAATCACTGAAATTAAGAGAGTGGGAGAGAAATTTGGAGGTGGAGTGAGACAGAAGAGAGAAGTTTTACTACTGGAGGTTCCATTCACTCCATCACCAGGAAGCGAGTAGAAAAGGCAATCATGCGAGAGATCAGAGAGTAAGGAGAGTAAAAAAGGATGGCTAAAGACGAGGAAGGCAGCGTGGGGGAGAGGGGAAAAGGTTGAGATGAAAGAGAAAGTAGTCAAAGAGCAACAGAGGAAGAGAAGGAGGAATGGTAGAAACAGATTACAGATCAGTGCGTGCACATACTACATAAAAAAGTTGAAACAGAAAAAGAACTTGCAGGATGCTAGCTATAAAAGAGTATCTCCTTCACAACACCGCATCACAAACAGCCATCTTGAAAGAGTAGTGCTACTTTTATCTCTTCTTAAAAACAGACCGACAGTCAGTGAAGATGAATCACTTTACAACAAAGATCAAAGGGGGTTGGCCAGCCAGGGTTGGTAAATGAGCAGCCATTTGTCCAAATCACTTCCTGTCTCGTATACAAAGGAGACTGAAGAGCGCAATATCACCCCCTAACCCACTGCTTCTTCAGTAATCCAGCTCCTCCAGATATGCACCCAGCCAAGAGCAGAATGGCCAGTATAGAGCTGGACTACAGAATAGCTGGCATCATACCTTAGCACTGCTCTGGGGGCCAGTAGGTGCATTGCCACTAGTTGGATCCAGATAGTGAAGTATTTAAGATCTGGCCCCAATAGAGACAAAGCCACTCGTTCAAAGTCCAGTCAGACTTGGCAGGAGTCGTTTTACTGGAAGCACAAGGTGTATTCTGGAGGCTTAATCCACTGGGTTGAGTACACACACTCACAACCAAACACAAGACACATTCTGACAGGAGCTATTCATGAAGGTTAGTCAAGGTGAGCAGGGCAGGACATACAGTACCAGTCAAAAGTTCAGACACACCTACTCATTCAAGGTTTTTTTTATTTTTTACTATTTTCTGCATTGTAGAATAATAGTGAGGACATGAAAACTATGAAACATATGGAATCATATTGTAACCAATTTTTTTTTAAACAAATCAAAATATATTTTTGATTTTATATTCTTCAAAGTAGCCATTCTTTGCCTTGATGACTCTTGGCGGCAGGTAGCCTAATGGTTAGAGCGTTGGACTAGTAACAGAAAGGTTGTCAGCTCGGGATTCGATCTTGCAAGGTAAAGATCTGTCGTTCTGCCCCTGAACAAGGCAGTTAACCCACTGTTCCTAGGCAGTCATTGAAAATAAGAATTTGTTCTTAACTGACTTGCCTAGTTAAATAAAAGGTACATTTTAAAATTGTAAAATTCTCTCAACCAGCTTTACCTGGAATGCTCTTGAAGGAGTTCCCACATATGCTGAGCACTTCTTGGCTGCTTTAACTTCACTCTGCGGTCCAACTCTGGCTCCAAGTCATCTACAAGTCCCTGCTAGGTAAAGCCCCGCCTTATCTCAGCTCGCTGGTAACCATAGCAGCACCTACCCGTAGCACTCGCTCCAGCAGGTATATCTCACTGGTCACCCCCAAAGCCAATTCCTCTTTTGGCCGCCTTTCCTTACAGTTCTCCGCTGCCAATGACTGGAACGAACTACAAAAATCATTGAAACTGGAGACACTTATCTCCCTCACTAGTTTTAAGCACCAGCTGTCAGAGCAGCTTACAGATCACTGCACCTGTACATAGCCCAACCAACTACCTCATCCCTTACCGTAGTCATTTATTTATCTTGCTCCTTTGCACCCCAGTATTTTTACTTTGCACATTCATCTACTACACATTTACCATTCCAGTGTTAAAATTGCTATACTGTAATTACTTTGCCACCATGGCCTATTTATTGCCTTATGTTCCTTATCCTACCTCATTTGCACACATTGTATATAGATTTGTTTTTTTCCTACTGTATGTTTGTTTATTCCATGTGTAATTCTGTGTTGTTGTATGTGTCGAACTGCTTTGCTTTATCTTGGCCAGGTCGCAGTTGTAAATGAGAACTTGTTCTCAACTGGCCTACCTGGTTAAATAAAAAAAAAAAAAAAAAAAAAAACCAACTCATCCCAAACCATCTCAATTGGGTTGAGGTCGGGTGATTGTGGAGGCCAGGTCATCTGATGCAGCTCTCCTTCTTGGTCAAATAGCCCTTAACATAGCCTGGAGGTGTGTTGGATCATTGTCCTGTTGAAAAACAAATTATATCCCATCTGGTTTGCACCTAGTTGGACTGGTGTATCGCTGCAGAATGCAGAATGCACCTCCTCCATGCTTCACGGTGGGAACCACACATGTGGAGATCATCTGTTCACTTACTCTGCGTCTCAAAGACACTGCGGTTGGAACCAAAAATATCAGACCAAAGGACCAATTTTCACCGGTCTAATGTCCATTGCTTGTGTTTCTTGGCACAAGCAAGTCTCTTCTTATTGGTGTCCTTTAGTAATGGTTTCGTGGCAGTAATTCGACCATGAAGGCCTGATTCACGCAGTTTATTTAAAAACCTTTATTTTACTAGGCAAGTCAGTTAAGAACATATTCTTATTTTGAACAGTTGATGTTGAGATGTGTCTGTTACTTAAACTCTGTGAAGCATTTATTTGGGCTGCAAATTCTGAGGCTGGTAAGTCTAATGAACTTATCCTCTGCAGCAGAGGTAACTCGGGGTCATCAAGACAAAGGGTGGCTAGTTTGAAGAATCTCAAATATATTTAGATTTGTTTAACAGTTTTTGGTTACTACATGATACATGTGTTATTTCATTGTTTTGATGTCTTCACTATTATTCTACAATGTAGAAAATAGTAAAAACAAAAGAAAACCCTGGAATGAGTAGGTGGGTCCAAACTTTTGACTAGTACTTTATATGGCCTCGTTGTTATTTTATTGTGTTACTTTAAGAATTTTGTTTATTTAGTAAATATTTTCTTAGCCTAAGTTCTTGAACTGCATTGTTGGTTAAGAGCTTGTAAGTAAGCATTTCACGGTAAGGTCTACACCTGTTGTATTCGGCACATGTGACTAATAACAGATTTGATGAGGACTCTTTCACAACTCCTCCTTTCATAAAATCCCATCAGCCAACAGTTTGGCAAATCAATGGATAAATTACAGACAATGATACTTGTTATGATATCACCATACAGGCAACAACAACAAAGCCCAGAAAAACAGGTTTGGGTAGCGCTTGGGAACCAACTGTGGCATGTTGATGCTACACATGGGTCGAACTAGTGTATGAAGCCAGAACCTCCTATACACTTTATAAAGGGCTTGGGGTACATGGATAAATCCTGCTCTAGAATGTAACCCATAATGGGGTGACGACAGATAGCGACTTAGCCTAGCGCTCACTGTATTTTCACTGTGGTACTAGTAGGTTAAAACCCAAACCAGTCTCTCCATGTTTACAGAGCATTTCAGCTGATTGGGCTGGGCCCTGTTCAACTATTAATAGGTACCCAGGCTGAAGGCTCTGGGTCATAGAAATTGGAAAAATCTATTAAATAAACACATGGGTGGATCCATCAATAGGAATGAACAATCAAAAGCACTCAGAGACAATTGGCATCATGACATGTACAGGATATTATATTAGTATCTCTGAATAAAACGACAGCGCCTCATCTCTGCTGCTTTTGTTGGAAGGTGTAGTGTTTTTATAGCATGCATAATCAAAGTCTACTCTTGTTTTGTGCCCGTTTCACATTATGAATGGGTATGGAATGCAGTCAATGTCCAATGAAGGAGTTGAATTGGGTCCATCAACTGTAAGGAGCAAATTATTAGTAGATGAGTGTTCTGCTGGTTGTGGGTGAGCTCACCTGTTAATCCATCTGAGAACTGGAGTCCGCAGCAAAAAAACAAATCACCAAGTCCAAAGGGCACAGGTCAATCACCTTACTGTGGCCTACCTACTTCCTGAGGAGAAAGAGAAGGGGGCCAATGAGACAGCAGGTAGAATCAGGACAGTACATATTAGACAGTGTCTGGAAACATTACTAGTGGTCATATCCTTGCTTCTTTAGTCCTTGTTTCCTCACATCGCTCTTTGTGCGGTGCACAATTGGGACTCCCAATCACGGCCAGATGTGATACAGCCTGGATTGGAACCGGGGATTGTAGTGATAACTCTGCACGGAGATGCTGCGCCACTCGGGAGCCCCATGAGACAACCAGTAGAATAAGGCAGGACACCGGCCTAGACAGTGACGTGGGATAAGGCAGGCGCCTTGGGAGGTGAAAGGACACTAAAATGTAAGTGTACTAAACTTGAGTGTAGGGGAATTCAGAGTCAAACAGTGACCTAGTAAAGTTGAGGGTAAGGAACTTTAGTAACCTGGATGTGCAGTACAGCTACTTTAATAAGCTTCAGCATGGGACATTCCCTCAGACCTTAGCCAAGATCACAGGACTGAAGGCTCTAACCATTACATAACCAATGTGGACCTGCCTACAGCAGACATGAGGCAAGCAGGTGACATTACACAGGGAGAAATTCTGTACCAAGTGGGAATAGCTCAATACCAATAAACCTAGGTCCAACCAGAGGGAAGGTAAGTCAGAGAGAAAGGACAGCGAGGGAGGAGGGAGGTATGGAGAGAGAGAAACCATATTCATGAGGCATTGCAATCTTAATGTTCATCAAATTTTCAGGCAACTCCTCTTCAAACACTAACCAGGCGTGTAGTGCCACACTGCCTGTCGTTTGATGGCTAAATTGGCCATTAGGCCGGGGCGGAATTGATGAAACGACTCTGTGGGCTGCGTCGCTGTAGTACATTTCTCAGCCTAAGGAAAACAGCCTCTCGTGTACGGAATAAATCCCAGCCTCCACACACACACACACACACACAATCAACAAACCTATTCTCATGGTGCCTCTGCTGCTTCCACCAAACTAGACCCAAACACACACTTAAGTCCAAAATAACACCAAACCAGCAGTAACTTTGATCCTCATCCAGATGGTGAACCACTGGAGACTAGACTACCCAGCCAAGACCACATCCATCTGCTGTGTAAAGTGCTGCAGCCTCCAGTTTCACTGGGTGGAAACCTGGTTTTAACAGGTGGATAAACTCCCCATTTTGAGTCTACAGATGTTGCCGGGCGGAACTGGGAGCTCTCTATCACTTGATGAGATTAGAGGGGATGAGAGACGTCAGACCTGATTAATACATCACGCCTTTCTCATTACAGCTACCTTCACCTCTCCCTCACAATCTCCCTGTCCATCTCGCTAGGCCGGGGCTCAGTAACAATTAAGCTAAATGAGGATTGGAGAGAAGACCGTTTGGTAGCTAAGGCGCTAAATAAAAACCTCAGTGAAAGCAGTAGGAGAAAGGGCAGGGTGTGATGTCCATTAGCTGCTGCTGTAAAGCTGCAGTTTCATAGACTGTAAAAGGAAGATTGTATAAGCAGAGGCTTGTTAACAGTTAGACAGCACAGCTGAATAGCAGCAGCATCTTTTTCACTACACAAAAAGGTATCTTGAAAAAAGTACTGTGTTGTGTTCAAAAGAGTTCCAGGTGTGCCAGTGTGCTCCAAGAGATAGTGGTGTGGTTCTCAGATTCCTGTGGAGAATAATCCAATGGATGCTTGACATCAATACGCAGAAAATGGATTTAAGAAAAAAAAGCAACAACCTTTTAGGAATCTTAATCTTCATCCGAGATCAATGTAGTATACATGCAAATGTTTCCATAGCAGGGCAGACTATAGTGCATACGATAAGGGATTTTAACCTATAGAGGGCACTTTGCATCATATGGGAAAACAGCAAGGTGGAAGTGCTGGACAGATTACAGTGCCCTTCCCTCAGGCCTCCAGTCCAGCATCATCATGACTAATGTACTGATTAGAGGAGTCATCTCTCCCAGCTCATCAGGCCCACAGGCAAAAAAAACACACACAGAGTGATGTGATAGATAGGCAACAGGTTGGAACAGCTAGAGTTGAGACTGATGTCTCTTATTGCTCTTCCTTTACAATTCACCACCTGTTCACTCCCCTTCTCCCTAATTCACTAACTGAATCTTCTTCAGAATGGGTCTTTATTGTTCCATTGCCCCCCCCCCCCCACCCCACCACACACACGCGCCGAGGTTACCCTGACTCCAGCATTCAAATCAATAAAAACACTCGTTTTATGTGGACAGACCGGTATGAGGGTTGAATGGGCATCGAAAGGAGAATGCCACTAAGGTCATAGCAAAACACAAACAGTGGAAAAAAGGTCAGATTCCTTGTTTGTTTGGGTACTGGTTTTTCTCTACACTAAAATAAAGAAGTCTTTATCTTTAGGTAAGTCCCTGAGTGACTGGTACACAAAAGAAGAGCAGGTTTGTACTACATCAAGCCAATGATGCTTTGGGTGCATCAAGCTCATATGTGCCAACTAGGCAAAACAGAGAACTATAGGAAGCTGCTGTTTTGATTCCACAAGGGGGCTGCCACAATTATCGCATAACCGACAATTATGGGCAAAACCGTGAACTAAAAAATTATAAAATCATAACGGTCTTCATACAATTATTTTATTGGCAGTTTCTTATTTTTACACAAAGTGGGTAAAGTTGGTCATCATTTTACGAGCACAAGGGGTGAGTGTTGGGCCAGTAACCGGAAGGTTGCTGGATCGAATCCCCGAGCTGACAAGGTACAAATCTGTCGTTCTGCCCAAGCAAGGCAGTTAACCCACTGTTCCCCGGGCGCCAAAGACGTGGATGTCAATTAAGGCAGTCCCCCGCACTTCTCCGATTCACCGATTCAGAGGGGTTGGGTTAAATGCAGAAGACATATATTTCAGTTGTACACCTGACTAGGTATCCCCCCTTTCATCAATGCTTTGTTGTATTCATTCGGTATGTCGTAGCTATACCATTAGGTACAGTTGAAGTCAGAAGTTTACATACACTTAGGTTGGAGTCATTCAAACTCATTTTTCAACCACTCCACAAATTTCTTGTTAACAAACTATAGTTTTGTCAAGTCGGTTAGGACATCTACTTTGTGCATGACAAGTAATTTTTCCAACAATTGTTTACAGACAGATTATTTCACTTAATCACAATTCCAGTGGGTCAGAAGTTTACATACGCTAAGTTGACTATGCCTTTAAACAGCTTGGACAATTCCAGAAAATGATGTCATGGCTTTAGAAGCTTCTGATAGGCACCATGGGACCACACAGACGTCACACCGCTCAGGAAGGAGACGCGTTCTGTCTCCTAGAGATGAATGTACTTTGGTGCGAAAAGTGCAAATCAATCCCAGAACAGCAAAGGACCTTGTGAAGATGCTGTAGGAAACAGGTACAAAAGTATCTATATCCACAGTAAAACAAGTCCTATATCGACATAACCTGAAAGGCCACTCAGCAAGGAAGAAGCCACTACTCAAACTGCCATAAAAAAGCCAGACTACGGTTTGCAACTGCACATGGGGACAAAGATCGTACTTTTTGGAGAAATGTCCTCTGCTCTGATGAAACAAAAATGGAACTGTTTGGCCATAATGACCATCGTTGTGTTTGGAGGAAAAGGGGGAGGCTTGCAAGCCTAAGAACACCATCCCAACCGTGAAGCACGGGGGTGGCAGCATCATGTTGTGGGGGTGCTTTGCTGCAGGAGGGACTGGTGCACTTCACAAAAAAGATGAGGAATCATGAGTAAGAAAAATTATGTGGATATATTGAAGCAACATATCAAGACATCAATCAAGAAGTTAAAGCTTGGCTTAAGAACAACAAAGTCAAGGTATTGGAGTGGCCATCACAAAGCCCGGACCTCAATCCTATTGAAAATTTGTGGGCAGAACTGAAAAAGCGTGTGCGAGTAAGGACGCCTGCAAACCTGACTCAGTTACACCAGCTCTGTCAGGAGGATTGGGCCAAAATTCACCCAACTTATTGTGGGAAGCTTGTGGAAGGCTACCCAAAACATTTGACCCAAGTTAAACAATTTAAAGGCAATGCTACCAAATACTAATTGAGTGTATGTAAACTTCTGACTCTGGGAATGTGATGAAAGAAATAAACGCTGAAATAAAATCACTACTATTATTCTGACATTTCACATTCTTAAAATAAAGTGGTGATCCTAACTGACCTAAGACAGGGAATTTTTACTTGGATTAAATGTCAGGATTTGTGAAAAACTGAGTTTAAATGTAACGTAAACTAGCTCACCCAATTTCTCCCCTTTCAAACAAAATCAATGACGAGACCTTCTTGAATCATGCAGAGATGGGCATCATGAAAACAATGAGCTCCATCAGGTCTTTTTAAAAATGGCGGGTGAAGAAGCGAAACGTATTGCGTGATAGTGAGAAGGAAAGATGTCGTGTGGGGAAACAGCTTTTTCTCCACACGATCTGTCCAACTTATCGCCTCTAAAATTTTAATAAAACACTATAAAGAGCTCATAAAATGTGTCATTACATACCTATTTGAAGGTTTGTGTCGAATTTGAATCAGGTTTTTAGGGCGGTGCTAAAGTGATCTTCAGAAATAAACAGCTGCTTTTGAGAGTCATGATAGCTTGCAGTGATGACGCAAAAAATGACTAGGTATCCCCCTTAACCTGTCCCTTGTTTTTAAACGGTGAGAGAAGTGCTACACCTGGTGGAGAGAGGCTGTAAGACAGAATTAGTTGCTTTATGCGTGCTGTAAGTTACGCCATGACACGTCACGATGTAACGTGCAGCATCGGAGGGGTCAGTTTTTTCAACTTTTTTTTCTCCAATACTATAGAGCCATTACCATGTCAATCAACGCTTGAATAGAAACGTAGATCACACGCCTAATTTTGATGCCAACACAATCGCTACAGTCCCATTAGTTTTCTTTGCAGCCTCGTTTGAAAGTCGCGGTTGCGCACATTTGTACGGAATGGTAAGGTATTGACAGACGTCACCAACAGCATGTAATGGTAAGGTATTGACAGACGTCACCAACAGCATGTAATGGTAAGGTATTGACAGACGTCACCAACAGCATGTAATGGTAAGGTATTGACAGACGTCACCAACAGCATGTAATGGTAAGGTATTGACAGACGTCACCTTGCCGTTTTATCGCATCTCGAATTAAAGAAAATAAATCATAGCAGCTCTGTGAGTGAGGCCGCTTCAATTTAGCTCAAATGCACTTAAACACAATTTAGCCACTTGATAGGACGAGGTGGTGGTGGAGGAAAACCCCATGGTACAATTGAGTGCTTGGAAGGCAGGGGGTGAGAGAGACGCTGGAAGAGTGCATACGTTTTTTTTATGGATGTGACATTTGTGCGTCAGTGGGAAGACTGGGGCCAGGCATTTATCAGTGTGAGCCACTGGGGATTTAAAATAGACCTCTCTTCATCTCCCTCCCTTCAACCCGGTGCTCTTTTCTCTCTCTCTCCACAGAACACTCAGGGTGAGATTCTCCCCCATAGACTTTACTTGTATACAAGTGCCGGCTGAATAGTCATCTTCACCCCCATTAAATTGTGAAATAAAAAGCGGCGCGTCATGCCGATGTAGCATGGAGATGAATCACCAGTCGGGAAGGAGCCCTGGGTGCATATCTTACACCCCCCCCCCCAGTCCCTCCTTCCCCCCACCAGCCCCTTGAGAGACGCAATAAATTGGCTCCCAAAATACCCAGCCAGCCATTACAGCGTGAGCCTGCAGCATGGGCTCTAAAATAAGAACACAAATCATCCATATGAGGTTCTGCTCCAACCACTATTTGTACACCTTGGCAGACAGCACTTTAATAGGCCGATGACTGATTACAGGAATAATTAAGTAATGAAATATTAAGAGATTGTTGTTAACATGAGAAACCACAGACATTTGAACCCCTGGGATAGCAGTGTGCTAGGTTTAAAAAAGTACAGTATACCTTTAGTCAAGAACTTCTCAATTCATTTGGAGCAGTCAGTTGATTCTCAACGGACTCCACAAAGCCTTGGAGATGATGCATGTGGGTTCAAAGCTTAGCCGAATGGGCAAGTCTACCCAATGTAGGCCAATCACTGATTGAAGAAACTATGGACTTAAGACCTATGCAGTCTAAAGTTCAATCCCAAGCCTGGTAGACCCTAATCCTTTTGGTGTAAGTAGATTTCAATAGACTTACATTTTCAAATGTCTAGGCCTTAGCTCAGTGGGCTAAAATAGCCTTGTGACTCAAACCCCGCTCTGTCACATTAACAACCAATTAGTAACTTGTTAGTGTGGATCATAACATCCTGCCCCCTGTCCCTGGCTCATCCTGCGTCACTGTGCTCGTCAAACACCCACCAGGGAGAGATGAACATCACGAGAACGATGAACCCGTTAGGGATGGACAGACCGCTGTCACTCATCTAATCTCAAGCCAGACTGGAGAGCTGGGTGATGTGGACACGGATGTGAGCTCTATTCATAACAGGGCCCTGCCATGATTGACATACATCTACGACACACACGCTTACATCACAGATAAAACAGGCAAACGCACATGAATCAACAGGCAAAAAACATGTACAAACACCGACCTCCGAGGATAAAACATATGGTCTGTCACTGCAAGTAGCTCTAGGCCAGAACAAGAAAAGTTACTTTAAAATATCTACAGTGAGGGGAAAAAAGTATTTGATCCCCTGCTGATTTTGTACGTTTGCCCACTGACAAAGAAATGATCAGTCTATAATTTTAATGGTAGTGAGAGACAGAATAACAAAAAAATCCAGAAAAACACTTGTGAAAAATGTTATAAATTGATTTGCATTTGAATGAGGGAAATAAGTATTTGACCCCTCTGCAAAACATGACTTAGTACCTGGTGGCAAAACCCTTGTTGGCAATCAGAGGTCAGACGTTTCTTGTAGTTGGCCACCAGGTTTGCACACATCTCAGGAGGGATTTTGTCACACTCCTCTTTGCAGATCTTCTCCAAGTCATTAAGGTTTCGAGGCTGACGTTTGGCAACTCGAACCTTCAGCTCCCTCCACAGATTTTCTATGGGATTAAGGTCTGGAGACTGGCTAGGCCACTCCAGGACCTTAATGTGCTTCTTCTTGAGCCACTCCTTTGTTGCCTTGGCCGTGTGTTTTGGGTTATTGTCATGCTGGAATACCCATCCACGACCCATTTTCAATGCCCTGGCTGAGGGAAGGAGGTTCTCACCCAAGATTTGNCACCCCCAAAGCATAATGTTTCCACCTCCATGTTGACGGTGGTGATGTTGTTCTCGGGGTCATAGGCAGCATTCCTCCTCCTCCAAACACGGCGAGTTGAGTTGATGCCAAAGAGCTCCATTTTGGTCTCATCTGACCACAACACTTTCACCCAGTTGTCCTCTGAATCATTCAGATGTTCATTGGCAAACTTCAGACGGGCATGTATATGTGCTTTCTTGAGCAGGGGGACCTTGCGGGCGCTGCAGGATTTCAGTCCTTCACGGCGTAGTGTGTTACCAATTGTTTTCTTGGCGACTATGGTCCCAGCTGCCTTGAGATCATTGACAAGGTCCTCCCGCGTAGTTCTGGGATGATTCCTCACCGTTCTCATGATCATTGCAACTCCACGAGGTGAGATCTTGCATGGAGCCCCAGGCTGAGGGAGATTGACAGTTCTTTTGTGTTTCTTCCATTTGCGAATAATCGCACCAACTGTTGTCACCTTCTCACCAAGCTGCTTGGCGATGGTCTTGTAGCCCATTCCAGCCTTGTGTAAGTCTACAATCTTGTCCCTGACATCCTTGGAGAGCTCTTTGGTCTTGGCCATGGTGGAGAGTTTGGAATCGGATTGATTGATTGCTTCTGTGGACAGGTGTCTTTTATACAGGTAACAAACTGAGATTAGGAGCACTCCCTTTAAGAGTGTGCTCTTAATCTCAGCTCGGTACCTGTATAAAAAGACACCTGGGAGCCATAAATCTTTCTGATTGAGAGGGGGTCAAATACTTATTTCCCTCATTAAAATGCAAATCATTTGACAACATTTTTCACATGCGTTTTTCTGGATTATTTTGTTGTTATTCTGTCTCTCACTGTTCAAATAAACCTACCATTAAAATTATAGACTGATCATTTCTTTGTCAGTGGGCAAACGTACAAAATCAGCAGGGCATCAAATACTTTTTTTCCCCTCACTGTATGCAAATGCATGTCAGTTCCCAACTAAACAATAGGGATAGTTATAGAGAAAAAAATATTCCACAGATAGGACCAACTGCTGAGAACAAAAGATACATTAGATTGTGCAGCGTGGCAGGAGCCAGGAACACAGCAAGCATCCGGAGCTGGTGTCAGAGGAACGCTAGGCCCTGTGTAGCACAATCACTGAACACTAGGGCTGTCCGACTAAAAAAAAATATGGGTCGACCAAGATTCTTTTGTTCTTTCAACTATTCAATTGGTCTAAATTTGAAAACATCTATTTTTCCATATATAGCCACACCCTATGTTTGAATAAAATCAAACTACATGTAGGCTCCTGAACTTGTCTGATGCTTTAAGAACTGCAATTAAAACTGAAGACAGATTAATAAAGATTGAGCCAGAGATCAATATAGCCTAACCAGAAAAGAAACCTGTTCCTGACCCTCCTGCTGGCCTTGGCAGATTCTGACATTCTGTTCCTGAAGTTTCTGGTAATAGGCTACACCAGCAGTCGGCAACCTTTTCCATTTGGAGTGCCAAGTTATCCTACCATTTCTTCTGATCTGCATGCCAGTTATGATTTTCATATGTACATTTTCACAGAACAGTTTAATTTAATTTATAATAAAGTCTTCATATCTCAAAATCAATGTAATGTGTTTAATCAAAATTCTACTTTTAGATTTGTAACTTTTATTGCCAATATGTAAAAATAGCCTACATAAAGCCAAATAAAAACATTGCAGTCAAAAATAAAACAAAATAAAAACATTGCAGCCCACATGGAGAAAATATCCTGATGAAAATAAATATCCTATCACTGGCTACGCATAATTTGCACAAGGGATAAGTAGTAAATCAGGTAGGCCAATTTTATGACATTTCCACCAGATCAGAGCATTACACTTTTTCCCCCTTTCATGCCGAGTGGTAATCAAATAGGCTATGTTGAGGAACTATTGTCCTTCTCAAATGGATGTAAAAACAGACTTTGTTAACTTGCTGTTTGAGGCGAAGAAAAAAAATTACTTTGAGAAGCTCCACAAGCTCCTACATTTGCACTCAGGCCAGTTAGACTAGTCCTACTTCTATACGCATTATCAGGTGCGTGTCCTTACTCAAGATAGACAGGAGCGCTCCAAACAAATGGAATGAAATAAACCAAAACTCTCTCACAAGTGAAGCCTAGGTTGTGTGTTCTGCAAACAACGTGTCCACTCCTACAATGACAACGGTAAGACTGGAATAATTATCAAATTCAATGCAAACAAATTACCGTAACCAAACAAACGTTGTAGATTAGAAATTATGGGAATTAATGATAAATGTACTACTGGTGATACTGGTGTGCTAAACCTGCGGCCTGCACAATGGATTAGTCCACTCAGACATGCATGAATCAGACATGCATCTCATGTGCCTTAAACATTTTTCACATTTGACACTGCTCAATTTAAAATAAATCTCGATCGACCAGTCGACTAAATGAGGTCAGCCCTACTGAACACATAAGACAATTATATTCTTCATGCTGGTCCTGGGAAACTAACAGCAGCTTACAAAGTGAGAGAACTGGTGAAACCGGAGCTAGTGTGTGTGTGTGTCCACCTGTGTGTTGACTCTTAAGACACTTTTTCCAGCACAGCACTACTAGTCTTGGTTGACCGGTGATTGACTGAACACTGAAGGACTTGTGTATTGTTCAGCGCAATCCGGTGCTCAGGGGGGGGATTTGGGAAGCAGTGTTCAGTCACAGTCGTGTTCCGGTCGACCAGACTCGCTGTGCGGGGACCACAGTCGAGTCACACCTGCTGGGAAGGCCTAGACTGAGGCTACTGCTGCCTAGCAACCATAGCCTAACAGAAGGATCAACAAACCCAAGGCAGCCATGACGGTGGGGGTAGTCTTTAAGGAGGCATAGACCCTTACAGCACTGCCATTTACCATTAAGAACTACCTCTAGATGTTGTAATTCTTGTGCCGGCCTGTGTTGTCCTGTCCTTCTGGGAGGATGGTTGGCCACCCTGCAACATTACAACCAAATACTGTTGTCTTTTTCAAATAATTCCTTTATTAAATGAACCAGGTATCAAATGGCTAAGGCGGACAAGGTAGCTAAGTAATATGTTTATCTATTTGTAAGGTTAAAATATTCTGTGTTCAGGGGAGAGCTTGACAGCACGAGTTACTTGTCAATTAGGCTATTCTAAGAATACATGTTTTACTTGGCCAGTATTGAAGAGAGGAGAATCCAAACCAATTTTGAGCATTTGAGAGACGTACAGTTTTACAACTGGAATATGCAGCATTGGTTTCATCAAATGTGCACCAGTATCAACTGCGTGTCAGCCATTTCCAGTTCTACACAAGTGTCGGTGGAAAGTTATTTTAGGACATAATGGCATTGTCGTGTCCTAATACATAGCTAAATAATTAACTAGCTAGATAGCCAATTCATAACATAGTGTAATTTGGCTGGTTATTATTATATGATTTTCTCATTGCTGACCAAAAATGAGCTATAACTGGCTAAATAACTCACTAACTAGCAATGAATATCAACAAATGTGCACACACGACTAGGGTCGCTTTGATCTCAAAAACACATTTCATGACTGCGTGATTGAAAGACTGCTCGTGCCAGTCTACGTAGGCCTACAATAATTATACTGTGACGTGCTATGCAGAGACTGGGAGGACAGTGTGCAACCCGTTGGATCCGGAGAACACTGATTCCAATTCTGATTAAAGTAGCCTAATTGTTTGATCTTGTGATTTTTGTGAGGCAGGTCGGCCAGGGTGAGAATTCTCTGTCCGTCTGTGAATAGGAGCCTCGAGACACTGTCCTGTGTCTGACCCAGGCAACGGGTGCAACGCTTCGCATGCCATATAGAACAGACCGTAAAACAACAGATGATTAAAAAGGGAGTGGGAGGAGTGGCAGCTGGGGTGAGGAGGGGCGAGGTCTCACCGATATACTGGAGGGAAGACTTCCTGGGGCGTGATTTAGTGACATTACACAGCAACCTCTTGAACTACAAGACTACGGTGAGCCTGACCATCCGTTGAACATCTAATCAAATGGCTACCCAGACTATTTGCATTGCCCCCCCCTTTTACACCACTGCTACTCTCTGTTATCATCTATGCATAGTCACTTTAATAACTCTACCTACATGTACATATTACCTCAACTAACCGGTGCCCCTGCACATTGACTCTGTACCGGTACACCCCTGTATATGGTCTCAGTATTGTTATTTGACTGCTGCTCCTTAATTACATGTTACTTTTATTTCTTATTTGTTTTACTGCATTGTTGGTTAGGGGCTCGTAAGTAAGCATTCACTGTAACCTGTTGTAGTCGGTGCATGTGACTAATAACATTTTATTTGAACAAAACTGGAAGACCAACCTGGTGGGAAAACCCAATAAATGCCATACATGATTATTAGAACTTCACTAAACTCTAATCCTTTCAGATCTAGGTCACGGGGGGCCAGGGGATTGATCTGAACAGCATGTGACAAGAAAAAAAAAAAAATCTTTCACTTTGGACAGTGATTTGTGTTAGAATTGGCTGAACCCAAGTGGTCCTTCATGCTACTCTATTTATCTAATGCAAATGAGAAATGTGTTGATCTGTCACTTCGAGACAGGAGAGGAATCATACATATTTCTCAGGAACTTCCCAGGGCCAACATCTGCTCTTGCTCGCTCTCTAGTTATCATTGTTACCATCACTCATTAAATCATAGTTATCTTTATAAGCAGCTACTCGTGATAAAAGAACAAGGTTAGAAGAGCCCGTATCAAACTATAAAGAGACTCAGGGAGGGAAATTGCAATCGGAGTCTTTTTAAAGAATTCTCTCTCACTGCCTGATCCATTTTTTCCCCAGTCTTACTCCTATATCGCCACACTCCATCAGTCTCCCCCTCTTTTATTGATCCCCTTCTCGTCTCCCTCCATCCCCTTCTCGTATCCCTCCGCCCCTCTCGCTTTGTCTCGGTCCATTTCCCGGTATCCAGCTCTCCATTCCAGTCTAACTGTGCTTTCCTGCCCTCTCCTCCTTTAGATCAGACTCGTGCAAAACCCTATCAGTGGTCTGATTTGGGGGGGGAACATGCTGTACATCAAGATTAACATCAAAGAGGCTACCGACTGACTTATACACAATTACCGGAATACAAATGTGAGTAGATATGTAATTGGTCTCATTTTAGAATATCCAGGACCAGAAAGATGTACAATGCACTTGGATTGTCATCCTACTCTTAACAAATATAGATGGTTACCAAAACCAACGTGCCAATATAGACATGAATATGTGCTCACGGCAGTCAATATGCTGTTGTGTGCATGTGTAGGGTACCATAGCTTCAGCATGCATGTTCAGTACAGTAGGACTCCAGAAATATGTGGGTGCAAGTCTCTCCCACGAGCCTCTCTCACCCTTAGATCTGGTAAAGAGATGAATGACTGTTCTGCTGCATCTCTCCTCCTCTATGGAAAGAGGTATCCATCGCCTGTAAGTGTGGTGGGTGTGGTGTGGGTGTGTGGTCTGCGTGTGTACGGGGGTCACAAGTTCAGGCAAGGGACTCAGATCACCACGTTAAGTACATTGAAATGCCTTTCTTGCAATATCAATGTAGTACCGAAAACAACAAGGTAGAATAAAAAACACAAAACTAACAAGGTAGAATAAAAAACACAAAACTAACACTAGAAAGAATCCCCACTCAGGTGCCAGTTAATTAGCTACAGCACCTGTCCAGGAAAATGGTTAGCTCCAACAAACAGTGAGTCGCGTTGCCGTGGCTTACTATATAAAACAGGCAAATAACGGCGCAGTACAACAGTGGTGTGCAGAACGGCTTCTCAGAACGCACAACTCGTTGTCTGCTGCAATTGCTAATCCATGACGAAGATCGACCACACACTGGGTTCCACTCCCATCAGCTAAAAACAAGAAGCGGCTCCAGTGGGCACGCGATCACTAACACTGGACAAATTAAGGAGT
Organism: Hucho hucho; assembly: GCA_003317085.1. Taxonomy (NCBI): domain Eukaryota; kingdom Metazoa; phylum Chordata; class Actinopteri; order Salmoniformes; family Salmonidae; genus Hucho; species Hucho hucho. Next base: position 137,689 of record QNTS01001560.1, on the reverse strand, counting down.
GGAAAAACATTGCCTTGGCCGTCGAATCCCGGTTCCTGAGGTGTCATGCTGACGGCAGAGTCCGGATTTGGTGTAAGCAGTCCATGGCCACATCCTGCCCTGTGTCAACAATTTAGGCTGATGGCGGTGGTGTAGTGTGGGGAAGTAGCAGCAGAGTAAATTATGATTGTATGTGAGTGTGTGATGCCAGTATAAATGTGTGTGCATGTTGTGTGTGTGTTGGAGTGTCAGTGTGCGAGAGTGTAGAGTCCTGTGAGTGTGCATAGAGAAATAACACATCACTCAAAAACAACCAGAGCCCCCAGGTTTGTTGACAACATACGCAGCAAACCATCTATCTGTAATAACACACCTTCCAGTTTGATAGCTTACCCTGGCAACCAAGTTCAACCACTGGTTGTTTAGACCCTTGCTTCTTTACATACTGGTCATGCCGTCTGATTAGAACCTTCATTTACATTCAATTGGGCATGGCAGATTACAGGAAACAAATGCATGCAAATCAGTTTTCATTGTTATTTTCACACGATACAAGTGACATCAGTAAGAGAAGCCTACAACTATAGTACAAAGGTGGCTTTGAAAAAGCAATTATCTTTGTGACCGAGTCTCTCTCTCTCTCTCACACACACACACACACCCCCCTACTAACGGTGCAGACCAAGCGAGTCAGTCCAAAACTGATTCAAATGCCTGTGGACCGTAAATGAACATGGGAGTCATGCCACAACTGCTCATGCCACAACTTGAGCAATTACATTAAGGCTACTACAGTGATTTTATGATATTACACTGTGGGAACACAAGGCCTTTAAACTGTCCCGCTGTCCCCCTTACAGCCCAGCCCAGTGTGTCATTCAGTGACCTATCACTTTGAATGGGATTTCTAAACATTACCATTTGACTGAATCAGCAGTGTGTGTGAGGGGAGGGAGGGACAGGGGGCTACAGGACACACAGGCACAGCCGATGGGACTAGTGCTAGTGTGTCACGACTCTGGACAGCTGCTGGCTGACGCAGCACTTGGTTTGTGTGGAGATTAAAATGCATTCATCACCTCCATCATGATCATACAGGCTCTGAGCAAGGTGGAGCGGAGGAACCGCTGCCTGCCGTTCCTCCTGGGCCGTGCGTATCCCTCCCGGGCTCTGATTGAACAGACGACGGAAGAGGATGTGAAATTATTTGTGCTGTTCTGATAACGTTAGTGTTCCTGGAAGCTATGTTCCCAAGATGGTGATCAACATGAGTAGCATGCACCTGTCAGAGGGAGGGAGATGCAGTGGCACTGACTGGCAGTATAAAAGACGACAAAATGTAATGCTGGTTGCTATTCTTCAGAGTCCTTCAAATGAGTTTATCACTGTCACTTAACTTTTATGGCATGTCAGTTGTGACATTGTATTTGTGAGAAATAGAAAACAGGTGGTTAAAAAGTAAGAGACATTAAGACTAGAGGGAGGGAGGGAGGGAGGGAGCAAGAAAAAAAATTGAGTGAGAACAAGTGTAAAAGAAAGTGAGAGAAAAGAGTAAGAAAGAGTGAGGGGTCATTATGCACTCTACAAATATATAAAAACGCATGTAAAGTGCTGGTCCCATGTTTCATGAGCTTAAATGATATCTGAAATTTTCCAAACGCACATAAAGCTTATTTCTCTCAAATTTGGTGCACACGTTTGCATCCCTGTTAGTGAGCAACTCTCCTTTGCCAAAATAATCCATCCACCTGACAGGTGTGGCATATCAATATGCTGGGGTCTGACATATCAAACAGCATGATAATTACACAGGTGCACCTTGTGCTGGGGACAATAAAAGCCACTATAAAATGTGCAGTTCTCACACAACACCATAGATGTCTCAAGTTGAGGGAGCGTTCAGTTGACTGCAGGAATGTCCACCAGAGCTGTTGCCAGAGAGTTGAATGTTAATTTCTCTACCATAAGCTGATTCCAACATCATTTTAGAGGATTTCGCAGTACGTCCAACTGGCTTCACAACCGCAGACCACGTGTATGGTGTCGTGTGGGCAAGCCGCAAGCCGTTTATAGTCGCCTCCCGGCACAGCCAGAAGAGGACTGGCCACCCCTCAGAGCCTGGTTCCTCTAGGTTTCTTCCTAGGTTCCTGCCTTTCGAGGGAGTTTTTCCTAGCCACAGTGCTTCTACATCTGCATTGCTTGCCATTTGGAGTTTTAGGCTGGGTTTATGTACAGCACTGTGACATCGGCTGATGTATTTATAAAGCCATTTTTACATTTGATTGATTTATTTATTTCAATTGACATTCCCTCATATGAACTGTAACTCTGTAAAATCAATGAAATTGTTGCGTTTACATTTTTTCACCACAGCGGTTTGTTGGGACGACGGATTGCTGCTCCACACGAGGCCTGTGACACGCCAGTCTTTTGCAACCTCATTTGTCAAAATAAATTACCCAAATATCACAGCAGTAATAGAGTTGTCATGGCGATAACCGCATGCATCAAAGTAGCTCAGAAACATTGCTTCTTCTGCGTCGTAAGCTCCTAGAGTCAGTCAATCCCTGAATGCAGTTTTAGCAATTTTCCCCCTCAATGACAGAAACATGGAAGAAGCTGAAATAAGCTGCCAATGCCTCTCTCAGGATGGCCATGAGCCACACCAGCCCCCATACTGAGACTCAGAGGGGGGCAGCATGACCTGATTCATTGTCACATAACCTGCTCACAACAACGTTAGGGTGTCCTGTCAGTGTCAGCGCAGCTCGCTTACTTTGTGGTAGGGTACAAAACAATATAGCTATCAACATTAGCACCGATTGACAGAGTGGGCTGAAGCAGGATTGTGACAGGGTAGGCAATTCTGTTTCCCTCAACACACCACCACTCCATTGAACACACACTTAGGAAGCACGGACCCCATGTGTGATGTTTATTGCAATACGGTAGTCACATGCACACCCTGTTTGTACTGCATGTGACAGTAGGCTATGCAACAAGCACCACAATATAAACTGGTTCCATTATAGTGTATTCAGGGGTGGTGTGCTGAGAGGTGTTCCATCACAATCTTGCTTCCAGGATCGAGCACACTCTCTCAAATTAAAGTCTACCACTCACTGGCTGTCCTTAGAAGCAGTCTAAAATATAAGACAGATGTGTTCTGCAAACTGTGCTTTTACCTAACACAGCCCATACACATAAGACATCCTTTAAGGGGGTCACAAAGGGTTTATAGACCACTCATTATTAGTTCAAGGTAAATCCACACACATGGACAAAGACAAACTCAATGCCCAATGTGTAAGTCTAGAAATCATCCTTCTTTGCTCTTATCCAAGCTATCCTGACTTCTGAGGTCAATCCTCATAGACCAGGAGAGGACATTCTGCCTATTTGATTTTATTAGGATCCCCATTAGCCGACGCCAATGGCAACAGCTAGTCTTACTGGGGTCCGACACAACGAAAGACATTACAGACCAAATCATTTACATATATTTTAAAACATTAACATGTAGTGTGCATCTATCAGTTACACATACGTGTCAGTACATACACACAACAAGTAGGTGAAGCTTAATTCGTTTTTTGAAAACAGGTTTGCTGTTCACTTGCACTATATAAGATGGAAGGGAATTAAATGCAATAATGGCTCTGTAGAATGTATGTTCCCTTGAATTTGATCTGGACCTGTGGACTGTGAAAAGTGTATGTATCAGTGCTGTGTGCAAGTTGACTACGCAAACAATTTGGAATTTCCTACACATGAATGTTTCTTATAAAATCAAGAAGTTATGCAGTCAGTCTTTCCTCAACTCTAAGAGAGAGACTGGCATGCATAGTTTTGATATTAGCCCTCTGATTACAATGAAGAGCAAAACGTGCAGCTCTGTTTTGGGCCAGCAGCAGCATAACTAGGTACTTCTTTGCAGCACTAGACCATCTGACTGGACAATAATCAAGATAAAACTAGAGCCTATAGGACTTGCTTTGTGGAGAGTGATGTCAAATAAGCAGAGAATCTATCACGGACCGACCTCAGAAGATTTACAACCATTGAAGGATTGACCCCAATTAGTCGACTGGTCGATTGTTTGGTTTATCGAGAGAGATACACAGTACCAGTCAAAAGTTGACACACCTACTCATTCATGGGGTTTTCCCTTATTTTTAATATTTTCTACATTGTAGAATAACAGTGAAGACATCAAAACTATAAAATAGCACAATTGGAATCATGTAGTAACCAAAAACAAAACATACATAGATTCTTCAAAATAGCCACCCTTTGACTTGATGACAGCTTTGCACACTCTTGGCAATCTCTCAACCAGCTTCATGAGGAAGTCACCTGGAATGCATTTTAATTAACTTAGGGCTAGGGGACAGTATTTTGAAGTTCGGATGAAAACCGTGCCCAAAGTAAACTGCCTGTTACTCAGGCCCAGAAGCTAGGATATGCATATAATTAGTAGCTTTGGATAGAAAACATTCTGAAGTTTCTAAAACTGTTAAAATAATGTCTGAGTATAACAGAACTGATATGGTTTGAACGTTCAATCATGAAAATCAAGGGAGTAAGACCACTTGTTCCTGAGTTCACGTCAAGTGTACGGTTTTGGATTTTGCACGTAACAGGGAATGCGCGCTCAGTTCTTTTTCACTTCAGCAGGTTATATTCCATCTGAAATATTCTAGTGTATGTGAGTATTGATTACAAATGCTGTGACTTTTTTCAACGAACTTTACGGGTACTTTTGGGATTTCGTTTGTCTGCATGGATGAAAGTCTTTGGGCAGGTGGATTACTGAACAAAACGCACCAACCAAAACGGAGCTATATGGATATAGAGGAACTTTATCGAACAAAAGGACCTTTTATTGTGTAACCTGGACGCTTTTATATGCCAGAGGAAGATCAAAGGCAAGCGATTTATTTTATGCTATTTTTGAGTTGTGACACCTCTGCTGGTTGTTATTATGCTAAATTGAGTTTGAGTGGGGCGCTGTCCTCAGACAATCCAATGTTCTGCTTTCGCCGTAAAGCCTTTTTGAAATCTGACAATGCTGTTAGATTAACAAGAGTCTAAGCTTTTGAAGGGTGTGCAGCATTTGTATTTTCATGAATGTTTGAAATGAGTATTTTTGTAATTTGAATTTGGCGCTCTGCATTTCACCGGATGTTGTCAAAAATCGATCCCGTTCAATGGGATTGGATCCCTAAGAGGTTAACAGGTGTGCCTTGCCAAAAGTTAATTTGTGGAATTTCTTTCCTTCTTAATGCTTTTGGCACATCACAACTGATTGGGTCAATGTAGAGATGGTATACAGAAGATAGCCCTATTTGGTAAAAGACCAAGTCCATATTATGACAAGAACTGCTCAAATAAGCAAAGCGAAAGAGTCCATCATTACTTTAAGACATGAAGGTCAGTCAATCTGGAAAATGTCAAGAACTTTCTTCAAGTGCAGTCGCAAAAACCATCAAGCACTATGAAACTGGCTCTCATGAGGCCTGCCACAGGAAAGGAAGACCCAGAGTTACCTGTGCTGCAGAGGATTAGTTCATTAGAGTTACCAGCCTCAGAAATTGCATCCCAAATAAATGCTTCACATAGTTCAACAGACATCTCAAAATCAACTGTTCAGAGGAGACTGCATGAAATCAGGCCTTCATTGTCGTATTTCTGCAAAGAAACCACTACTAAAGGACACCAATAAGAAGAAGAGACTTGCTGGGGCCAAGAAACACGAGCAATGGAAGTTAGACCGGTGGAAATCTGTCCTTTGGTCTGATGAGACCAAATTTGAGATATTTGGTTCCAACCGCTGTGTCTTTGTGAGATGCAGAGTAGGTGAACGGATGATCTCTGCATGTGTGGTTCCCACCGTGAAGCATGGAGGAGAAAGTGTGATGGGTCTTTGCTGGTGACACGGTCTGTGAATTCAAGGCACACTTAACCAGCATGGCTACCACAGTATTCTGCAGCGATACGCCATTCCCATCTGGTTTGCGCTTAGTAGGACCATCATTTGTTTTTCAACAGCACAATGACCCAACGCACCTCCAGGGTGGAACGAAAACGCATTTTCCCATTTAGGAGACTGAAAAGATTTGGCATGGGTCCCCAGATCCTCAAAAGGTTCTACAGCTGCACTATCGAGAGTATCCTGACCAGTTGCATCACCGCCTGGTATGGCAACCCCTCAGCATCCGACCGTAAAGCGCTAGAGCGTATTGCGTACAGCCCAGTACATCACTGAGCCAAGCGTCCTGCCATCAAGGACCTATATACTAGGCAGTGTTAGAGGAAGGCCCAAAATATTTCATAGACTGTTCTCTGCTATCGCACAGCAAACGGTACCAGAGCGCCAAGTCTAGGTCCAAAAGGCTCCTTAACCTCTTAGGGATAAACGGCGCGCTAGCGGGCCGCTCCCGACACTACCCGGTGAAATGTAAGGCGCCAAATTCAAAATCCAAAAGTTGAATTATTAAACATTCATCAATATACAAGTGTTGAATAGTCATCAAAAGCTCGGATTCTTGGCAATATCACAGCGTTGTCAGATTTCAAAAAGGCTTTACGGCGAAAGCACAACATTTGATTGTTTGAGGATAGCACCTCTCATATTTATGCATTAGCATAAATTCATATCCAATGCGGGTCACACAAAACCCATATAAGAGCTAAAATAAATCACTTACCTTTTGAAGAACTTCTGCTGAGGGCATCCCAAGTGTCCAACAAAGACATCCAATGGTTCTTTTGTTAGAAAAAGTCATTTATTATATCCATAAATCTCTGTTTGGTTGGCGCGTTATGTTCAGAAAATCCACCGTCGAGTCGCCCATAAACCGTGAAGAGAACGCGTTCAAATTATACCTATCAACTTTGTCCAAACAAATCAAACATAATTTTTAATGTATCCTTAGGTATCCTTTTATGTATATTTACTATAATATTTCAACCGGATTATAGCCTGAACGATAGGAAAGGAAAAAAAACACAGAGCGTGCGAGACCGTGAACGCGCATGTCATTCTATTGAGTTCCGGGGTCCACTTCTAAATTCTTCTTCTATTGGCTTCTAATTCAACCTAAGGTCATGAAACCCTGTCTAAAGACTGTTGACATCCAGTGGAACCCATAGGTACTGCAGTCTAAGTCCTACATAACATTGAATCCCATAGGCAGCCAGGAGAATAAGGTCATCTAAAAAAAAAACGCAATTCCGGATGGATTTTCCTCCGGTTTTCGCCTGCTATATCAGTTCTGTTATAATCACAGACATTATTTTAACGGTTTTAGAAACTTCAGAGTGTTTCCTATCCAATAGTACTAATTATGTGCATATCCTAGTTTCTGGGCCTGAGTGGCAGGTATTTTACTTTGGCACGCCAGACTCTCCAAAATCGACACCTCGGCTGCCGCTCCCTAAATAGTTAATAGCTTCTACCCCCAAGCCATCAGGCTGCTGAACAATTAATCAAATGGCCACCCAGACTATTTACATTGACCCCCCTCCTTTGTTTTTACACAGCTGCTACTCTCTGCTTATTATCTATGTATATAGTCACTTTACCCCTGCCTACATGTACAAAATACCTCGACTAACCTGTACACTGACTCGGTACATAGCCTCGTTATTGTTATTTTGTTACTTTTTATTTTGTAAATATTTTCTTAACTCCATTTCTTGAACTGCATTGTTGGTTAAGGGCTTGCAAGTAAACATTTCACTGTAAGGTCTACACCTGTTGTTTTCAGCACATGTGACAAATAAAATGTGATATTATACATTTATTTCAACCAATCATCAGTCATTTGTGTCAGTGCAGTACATGTTGAGTGCTCTTCTCTATAAGCATGCTGAAAATCTTAATTTGTTTACAGAAAAATAGCTTGTGTGTTTGGTCAACAAAAAAAGAAAACTTCCAAGTGTGCCCATTCCATCTCTGCATCTGTGTGGTCATGATGCACTATGGATGTCCCCCACCCAGGTCACCTGACATGACTGAGGTCGTGGGTTCAAACCCCAGATGTTAATAATTGAGTGTGGGGGCTGTGAATGGTATACTTCCACCCCATGGGATCATTCATTGATTAGGCCTATGCAACAGCCATAAACTGGTAATGGTTTTCCATATAAATGAGTTAGTTGTAGGCCTAGTCAGAAGAGTAAGCAAGGCCTACTCTGTTGACAGAGGTTTAAGGTACCATCCACTAAAACGCATTAAGGAAAGAAAAAAACAACATGATAACTGGCTCCTTCACTGGTCCATCCCACGGCAATCCCGTCACACTTCATCTGGACAGTGCTCGTGCCCCGGAATTGTCAGGTCAGGCAGATGTTGTGGTTACCGGTTACTCCAGGAGATAAAGCATTTACCATTTAAAAATGGCCAATTGAATAGGCGTCCGTTTTGGTAAACCCACACCCCCGCTGTAAAATATCTCTCCTGTTTGCCCACCTGTCTGTCTGTAGACTCACAGACTACACTGACGTAAACTCAGCTGTGACAATAGGAAACTGTCCAAAGCAGGGTATCAAATAGCAAGCAGACATGCAAGTTCTGCAAAGGAGTCGACTACAATACAGTGGCCTAATACTTAAAGCAAAAAAATGCTTTCCTGATGTAAGTAATAACCAATACGGTGGCCTAGTCCGTGTCCCAGTTTTCGACAGAATGAGGTCCTGAAAATTCTACATGTTGTCAACAATATATTTTGGGGGAAATTATGTTAATTTGCTTGTAGCCACTCAGAACCTTTCAGAATATCGTTTCGAAAACATTCTAATCATAATCAGTTTATTAATATTTTGTCATTATTTCCCAAGCTATTGTAAACGGTGGGATTAATTAAAAAAATATCATAAGTAAATGCCAAATACAAGTTATGCTTCTCAAGTTACCATGCCTCGCTTCCCAGTCGACGTAAATGTATTTCATTAAAGTCCTAAATTAGCCTTCTCGTACGAATGGCTTATTGAGTCGCTGCAGCTTCATAAAAACAACATGTACAACAACAACAAAAATACCCAACCCAGTGCGACAAAGTTGTAAACATTGACACGTTTTCTAAACATCAAGAATAGAGAGCATATTGAACAACACCATCGAATGTGTTCAAACATTATTATATTCGACGCAATAAAATTAAAACAGGCAAGACATAGTTTACTTACCTTCCAATGTAGCCAAAAGCCTCGCCTCGCGATCGACAAAGCCCTCACGACGCCAAGTTTTCTCCTTGAGCATAAAAAACCGTTGGACTTTTTTTCTATTTTGCGTCGAAGATAATCATTTGATTTCACCCAAGCTTACCAACTTAACTCTTCTGTGCTGTTTTATCGGCGAATTCTCTCTATCGACCGATACGGGAATTCGTGACGGGCGGCTTCTTTGTTCCGCGAGCCATTCCGTGGAAATCACCGTTCATGTGTCGCTGACACGCACTGATTGGCCAAGTCGCTCGAGAGATAGGATCCGCAATAGGTGATGGCTAGGGCAACAGCAGAGCCATTTTATTCCGCTGTCCTAAAGTTAGCCTATTTTTTTGTAGCGAGGATATAATAATTCGACTAGCTAGTTTTGCTCACAACACTGACCTCGGGGAGCGAAGAAGTAGCCTATTCTAAATTTGACAGCACGTCAGTGTTGAGAGAGAGAGTTAAAAAAATGGTCAGGAATTGAAATTACTTTTTCTATGCAACTAGCCTAAATGTTACTAAATAGCATAAGCCTACATTGCCCAATATTGGACTAAAGGAGCCTATAACGTTACTCCTTAGTCCAAGTACCTTACATGTTCTGTTTAAGGGAACTATACAGTCACCTCTCATGGCAGACCTTGTGGATCTGCTGCCATGGGTTTGGGTTTTATGTTTGACAAAAGTACTAAGTGGATCTTAAATAAGAGGTGTTGCTATATTGCACAATATTTCCCCAACTCAGGAGCTTATGTTTTCTGAGGATGTAACAATGATTATGGCTATTGGGCTTTCTATCAAGCACTTTGAGAGCCTGTTTGTGGACAGACTGAATGGGTTTTAATGTTGTACAGCAAGCTTGGGGCCAACTAGTCAACCAGTATGTTAAGTGGGGAAGTATCATAGCATTGAAGTACAGTTTGGCTACATCTGTAGTCAGACAATTTCGTATGAATTGGAAATGAGCTAGGTTGGATTTGGTTATTTGAGTTACCCTTTTCACCAGCTTTTTAAAAGAGGTTGGAATCAAGTATGATGCCAAGGTACTTAAAATGGGATACCACCTGGAGCCTCTCCCCTGACACATAGACATCTGGCTTAGTAGCATCAGTTGCGCTCTTTGTCCACTCTGTCTTCCGTCTGTTTTCTGTAAACAAGCACTTTAACATTGAAATATGTGGGAACACTAACCATAACCCTATAAAGGGGTGTATCAATTTAACCTTTTTTTTTCTTGACAATATGAAAGATAAGGCCGCAAGCGATGTGTGTTAATGTTCACACCAAGCGTTGCGGCTCTTAACAAAGCTCTCCTACAGAAGATCCCGTCGACCAATGACTCTTATGTGTAAGGAAACTTAGACTCATGATCAAGGGCTAAGGCCTGCACAGCTATAGTCTTGAATACAGGAATGTAGGCTCTTCTCCTAATAGGCCTACAGAGAGTAAGATAGGCCTAGACCAGATAGTAGACATAGATGTTGTGATTTAGGGCCTATAGATTCTGACCTAAGGGGCAGGATATAGAAATAGCCTGAAATCAATTTCAATGAGACATAGAGTTGAATTCAATACTAAACATCACCATTGATCACAAGTCATTGTACAACAATATTGATTATATTTTGTCATTATACACATTATCGCCCAACTGTATATGTCTAAGCGCTTGACTGCATACACCTCAGAATTGTTAAAATGGTGCCAGGGGTAGGCTTATGCTGCGCTGTGCTCAGCCTGCATATCTGTGTGTGTGGTCAGACTGCCAGATGAATCTGTTCTCATTGCTGTTGACACCTGACATTAACAGAGCTGTCTGCTCAGCACTTTTATTTCCCCTTGTGATTTGATCCATAGAACTATGTCAATTCTTTCTCTCTCTCGCTCTCTCTCTCACTTACTTTCTCTCTCTCACTTACTTTCTCTCTCTCACTTACTTTCTCTCTCTCTCTCTCTCTCTCTCTCTCTCTCTCACACACACACACACAGTATGGGGCTATGAATCATCATCATCAGTTGGATGTTTATGTCTTAGAGCGACCATCTCGCTGGGGCTGTCAGCTACAGACTGTGTGTGTGTTTTGTGAGCTACAGATACACTGTGTGTGTGTGTTCTGTGAGCTACAGACAGAATGTGTGTGTGTGTTCTGTGAGTTACAGGCAGAATGTGTGTGTGTGTTCTATGAGCTACAGACAGACTTTGTGTGTGTGTTTCTCATAATCTTTTCATACTTTACCCCAGCCTCCCATAAATGTTCCCACCACCACTTGCTGAAATTTCTTCAAGTCTATAGACACCCACGTCTCTCACTGTCTCTGCTCTCTCTCTCTGCCTGCGTCTGCCTTTCATTAGCTCTTCCTTTTCTTTTCTCCTCCTAATTCTCTCTTGTCACTATGACATTTCCTCCCTGGGGTGTCACTAAACCAGATTGATTTGATCATCATGTATTGACAGTCAAACGCCGCCATTAAGTTTTCTGCTCATTAAAAATCATGAAAATGAGTAACAGCCTGTATTGCTTCCTCTGTGCTGAACTCTTTCTTTCACTTTCCCTTATATGTGGGCCAGTGTTTTGTGTGTGTGTCTGTGTGTGTGTGTGTGTGTGTGTGAAAGAGAGAGAGAGAGAGCGAAAGAATAGAAAATGATTTTTATTTGGAGTCTCTGATTTCACCCTTTTGTGATGTGGTTTTGCAGATGAAAACTTGTTTGGTTGCAGAGTTAGCCAGAGTTCAGACAAAGCTCAAGCAAAGTTTTGTGAGTGTCTAGATAGTGGGCAACAGAAGCAGTGGATGTCAGAAGGAACACCCACAGAAGAGTACTTTTCTGTATGAATCTTAACTTTGCCATTGTTTCTCTATTTTGCTGGGATTTTGCCAGTGCCAATGTAGGCTACCAGACAATTCTTCCTGTTCTGCCCCAGTAGCTGACACCTGACCAGTGGAGGCTGCTGAGGGTAGGACGGCTCATAATAATGGCCGGAATGGAATGGTTCATGTTTGATACCATTCCATACACTCCATTCCAGCCATTACATTCAATTCCAGCCATTATTATGAGTCTCCACTGCACCTGACGTAGGATAAAGTTGTCTCCAGATACTTATCTGAGGTCAGGTTTGGTAGTTTTCCAACTAATGATTAGGATTAGGGGAAGGGGAAGCTGGTCGTTAATGGTTAGGATTAGGGGAAGGGGAAGCTGGTCGTTAACCTGTGCTTACGAGTAACGTCTACTTCAAGTGGCTCACCTTTCCAGAGCAGTCATCTGCATGTTGCTGAAGTAGAGGATGATGGGAGATTCCCCTGGGCTTATCTAAGACTGCTGTTTCCCCTTGTCCTCTTACACTCAGCCTCCCTCTCCCACCAGTTATTTCTCCGCAAGATGGGAGGTGCCTCTGCAATGCTGGAAAAGTGATAGAGGGGGAGTAGAGCAGGGATTCAGAGAGACAGGCAGGCAATGAGAAGTGACAGTAAAGGAAAGAGGGAGATGGGGAGAGATTGACATAAATTATACATTTGAGAGTAGGAAGGGTGAGTTAGTCCTCTGAGTAAGCACAGCACCAGAGATGTGCCGAATAATAGTTTATTTATTTAGCCAAGAGAACAAAAACACAAGCCCCTAAGAGTCATCTACTAAACCTGTTTGATATAATCCCCACGACTACGATGGGAAAACAACAAACAACAGTCTCTCTCTAATTCTTCCTCCTCACTCTCTCTCTTTCTTTCTCTCTCTCTCATTCTCTCTGCCCCCCTCACTTCTTTTCTGAAATGAGGATACAGGCTTAGCAGCTTGCTGCATCTGTTTTTGCAGGGGTGTTGTGGTGTTACTGTGTATGTCTGATTCCCAATTCAAAGCAAAGTCCTAGCCACTACCTCAAAGTACTATAGTAATTTTGAGAGGATTGGATAGTCCGCGGAACATCCTACCTGGCCTGAAGACGGGTTAAGTGGATCTACTACTATACTAATAACACATATCCTTTTCTTTTAGGATTAAATGTCAAGGGGTAGGGGCTCGGACATTGAGTATACGATATGTGTTAAAGTTGTGCCATTGTGATTGGCCCATCATACTATTGGTACTGTTCGTGTGTATTGAAGGTGTTGTTCATTCTACTCATATTGAGCCAACAGCGGAATGATAAAAACAGATGTTTTTGTAGATGTCTACTCCAGTTAGCCAGACAGTAGATACTATACCCCACATGCAGAGAAATATTAAACACACTTCTCAGTATGGTGCTCTCCCTTATCTAGCTTTAACTCTCTCTCTCTCTCTCTCTCTCTCTCAATTCAAATACTTTTATTGGCATGAGAAACATATGTTTACATTGCCAAAGCAAGTGAAATAGATAATAAACAAAAGTTAAATAAACTATAAAAATGAACAGTAAATATTACACTCACAAAAGTTCCAAAGGAATAGAGACATTTCAAATGCCATGTTATGGCAATATTCAGTTCTGTAACGATGTGCAAATATTTAAAATGAAAAGGGAAAATAAATTAACATAAATATGGGTTTTATTTACAATGGTGTTTGTTCTTCACTGGTTGCTCTTTTCTTGTGGCAACAGGTCACAAATCTTGCTGCTGTGATGGCACACTAGTATTTCACCCAATAAATATGGGAGTTTATCAAAATTGGATTTGTTTTTCAAATTCTTTGTGGGTCTGTGTAATCTGAGGGAAATGCGTGTCTCTAATATGGTCATACATTTGGCAGGAGGTTAGGAAGTGCGGCTCAGTTTCCACCTCATTTTGTGGGCAGTGTGCACATAGCCTGTCTTCTCTTGAGGGCCAGGTCTGCCTACGGCGGCCTCTCTCAATAGCAAGGCTATGCTCACTGAGTATGTACATAGTCAAAGCTTTCCTTAAGTTTGGGTCAGTCACAGTGGTCAGGTATTCTGCCACTGTGTATTCTCCGTTTAGGGCCAAATAGCATTCTAGTTGCTCTGTTTTTTTGTTAATTCTTCCCAATGTGTCAAGTAATTATCTTTTTGTTTTCTCAGAATTTGGTTGGGTCTAATTGTGTTGCTGTCTTGGGGCTCTCTTTGTGTTTGTGAACAGAGCCCCATGACCAGCTTGCTTAGGGGACTCTTCTCCAGGTTCATCTCTCTGTAGGTGATGGCTTTGTTATGAAGGTTTGGGAAACGTTTCCTTTTAGGTGGTTGTCAAATTCAACGGCTCTTTTTTGGGGGATAATTAACGGGTATCGGACTATCGGAATAATTCTGCTCTGCATGCATTATTTGGTGTGTTACATTGTACACAGAGGATATTTTTGCAGAGTCTCAATTTGGTGTTTGTCCCATTTTGTGAATTCTTGGTTGGTGAGTGGCCCCATGCTTCACAACCATAAAGTGTAATGTGTTCTATAACTGATTAAAGTATTTTTAGCCAGATCCTGACTGGTATGTCAAATGTTATGCTCCTTTTGATGGCGTAGAAGGCCCTTCTTGCCTTGTCTCTCCTGTGGTGCTGATGTTTAGGCGGAGGTGCGTATAGTTTTTTGTGTGCTCTAGGACAATGGTGTCTAGATGGAATTTGTATTTGTGGTCCTGGCAACAGGACCTTTTTTGGAAGACCATTACTTACTGAGATTTACTGTCAGGGCCCAGGTCTGACAGAATCTGTGCAGAAGATCTAGGTGCTGCTGTAGGCCCTCCAACACTCTCTCTCTCTCTCTCTCTCTCTCTCTCTCTCTCTCTCTCTCTCTCTCTCTCTCTCTCTCTCTCTCTCTCTCTGTCTGTCTTCCACTGATTCCTTTCCTACTGCCTACTTATCTCTTCTCCTGTATCCCTTATTAATGTTGAATAAATATTAGTTCTGCATAACTGCATACTATGAGAACAGATGTTGAGAAGGAGATTGAGTGACATAACAATTAATTTTGCCTACCACCTACCTGTATATTGTAGCATAGGAATTAATTAGATTTTTAAAATATTTGGTCTATGGACTAGCTAGGACAAAAGCTTTTGTCTCAATGTTTTATCCTCTGGCCATTCCGCACAAGGGGACCGACTCTTTAGTCAGAATGCGAGTGAGACCCCCCACCCTCCATCTCAACCTTTTCAAATGTCAGCCACTGCCTATTAGTGCAGCCAAACACTGTTACTGTGAGGGTTCATCACAAATTAGCAACTGTAATGCACACACACACGCACGCGCAAACACACACACACACACACACAATTAGCGGCCACAGCCTTAAGGCGATACCAGCGACATTGCCTAAACCCCTTACAGCTGTGTGTGTTGTGTGTGTGTGTATATGTATGTTCTACAGATGACGTAAAGGCCTTTGGATGACTGTATGATCCCCTGACCTTACAAACAAACAAACACAATCGTATAACTCATGCACGCATGGATTCACAATTAGTCACTATGCCACAGGATCACAGGCTGGTTTCTACTGTATGGGAGAATCTTAATTGCATACTCATCGCATCCTTTCACCTCTCTTCCTTCTCAAAACCAATTGGAGGAAAAGGTCAGAGGGTAGGGACCTCTGGCTTTCTTTTCCAATGGGTTTTGAGAAGGAGGCGAGGAGAAAAGACGCGAGGAGTATGCAATTAAGATTCTCCCTCTGTGTACACAAACGGCACTCCTGCTGTGTTTGTACGGATGTCAGCCATACAAATATAGGCAAGTCACTTGAGCTCAGCAGTCCCATTTCCTCTGACTTTGCATGCTACACTCTGTTATTATACAATCATGATCATCAGCACAACTCTGATGAAGCTGGAAACCTTGTCATAACAAACTCACCTGGGAGTTTATACTAGTTCATTCTTTTTGCTGATGCTGAATATTTGTTGCTCCACCTGATCCTGTGCTGGTGGGATCTATGCTCCCATCTTTTGGTCAATTATGGAAATTGCAACCATTGTACTTGTCCATGAGGATCAGGCCTACTGCACTGTAACATTGT
>QNTS01001560.1:99166-121063 GCA_003317085.1 Hucho hucho | reverse complement strand
GGGGGGGGGGCTGGTGGGGTTAACAACTCACACCCTGTTGTAAATCAAGGACTGACCATTTAAATCTCCCTCTCCAATGTTCACCGGAGGAATGTCTTTTGTTTCTACAGACTTTTCCCGCCGAAACTGTAACACGTTCTAAAGCGAATACTGGAAGAATATTTCAAACATAAAACGTGGGGAATGGTCAGAGGCGATCTAAAGAACACTAATGTCGTTTCGTTTGTTATTTTGTGATATCATAAAAAAAATGTCATAAAGGAAATACTGTAACTCGGAAAGTACACCCACTACATGAGTGAAGTGTCCATCATATGAAAAATGATGAAAGTGTTTTTGTTAAGAGAGGGAAATGATTTTAAGAGACATAAGATATAATTGTTTTACATAAACTTTGTACAAGTCACGCCCCTGAGTGAGGTCAGAGAGCGTGTCAGCCTGACGGAACCGCCCTTTTGAACAAACTGTATACAATTATGGTTTAAGAATTTACATATCAGACCAGAGAGACGTAGAGATGCAGCTGCACGTTTAGAGTGGTTTGAACTCTGAATCTCAACACGAGGTGGAGACGATAAAACCACCTCCCGGACAATCACTGGTATGGCTGATTAGTTGTCCTTTAAGTGGGATCATTCTACTACTGCTCAAACCATCGTATTACGCTACTCTCATCACCCCACTGGGAACCATCGACACGGCTGGCTAGCCTATCTTTAAAGAGGCAGCTTCAGGAGCGAATGGTAGGAAAATCAACTATAGTTCTGTTCAGGACTACACGACAAGTCACTGGACAACTACAGAGAAGAAAAACAGTAGAAGTGTCACACCCTGATCTGTTTCATCTGTTTTTGTGATTGTCTCCACCACCCTCCAGGTGTCGCCCATCTTCCCCATTATCCCCTACAGTGAGGGAAAAAGGTATTTGATCCCCTGCTGATTTTGTACGTTTGCCCACTGACAAAGAAATAAGCAGTCTATAACTTTAATGGTAGGTTTATTTGAACAGTGAGAGACAGAATAACAAAAAAAAAAATCCAGAAAAACGCATGTGAAAAATGTTATAAATGGAATTGCATTTTAATGAGGGAAATAAGTATTTGACCCCTCTGCAAAACATGACTCAGTACTTGGAGGCAAAACCCTTGTTGGCAATCACAGAGGTCAGATGTTTCTTGCAGTTGGCCACCAGGTTAGCACACATCTCAGGAGGGATTTTGTCCCACTCCTCTTTGCAGATCTTCTCCAAGTCATTAAGGTTTCGAGGCTGACGTTTGGCAACTCGAACCTTCAGCTCCCTCCACAGATTTGCTATGGGATTAAGGTCTGGAGACTGGCTAGGCCACTCCAGGACCTTAATGTGCTTCTTCTTGAGCCACTCCTTTGTTGCCTTGGTCGTGTGTTTTGGGTCATTGTCATGCTGGAATACCCATCCACGACCCATTTTCAATGCCCTGGCTGAGGTTCTCACCCAAGATTTGACAGTACATGGCCCCGTCCATCGTCCCTTTGATGCGGTGAAGTTGTCCNTATGTGCTTTCTTGAGCAGGGGGACCTTGCGGGCGCTGCAGGATTTCAGTCCTTCATGGCATGGTGTGTTACCAATTGTTTTCTTGGTGACTATGGTCCCAGCTGCCTTGAGATCATTGACAAGATCCTCCCGTGTAGTTCTGGGATGATTTCTCACCGTTCTCATGATCATTGCAACTCCACGAGGTGAGATCTTGCATGGAGCCCCAGGCCGAGGGAGATTGACAGTTATTTTGTGTTTCTTCCATTTGCGAATAATCGCACCAACTGTTGTCACCTTCTCACCAAGCTGCTTGGCGATGGTCTTGTAGCCCATTCCAGCCTTGTGTAGGTCTACAATCTTGTCCCTGACATCCTTGGAGAGCTCTTTGGTCTTGGCCATGGTGGAGAGTTTGGAATCTGATTGATTGATTGCTTCTGTGGACAGGTGTCTTTTATACAGGTAACAAACTGAGATTAGGAGCACTCCCTTTAAGAGTGTGCTCCTAATCTCAACTCATTACCTGTATAAAAGACAGCTGGGAGCCTGAAATCTTTCTGATTGAGAGGGGGTCAAATACTTATTTCCCTCATTAAAATGCAAATCAATTTATAACATTTTTCACATGCGTTTTTCTGGATTTTTTTGTTGTTATTCTGTCTCTCACTGTTCAAATAAACCTACCATTAAAATTATAGACTGATAATTTTTTTGTCAGCGGGCAAACTTACAAAATCAGCAGGGGATCAAATACTTTTTTCTCTCACTGTATGTATTCATACCTGTGTTCTCTGTTTGTTTGTTGCCAGTTTGTCTTGTTTGTTCAAGTCAACCAGCATTTTGTGTATCAGGCCTACTGCACTGAAGGCCTCTCAGGCCTACTGCACTGTGCTTTTTCCAGTCTCTCTTTTCTCGCCCTCCTGGTTTTGACCCTTGCCTGTCCTGACTCCGAGCCTGCCTGCCTGACCACTCTGCCTGCCAGAGTCTGCCTGTCGACCTGTACCTTTTCCCCCCTCTGGATTACCGACCTCTGCCTTACCCTGACCCTGAGCCTGCCTGCCGCCCGGTAGCATTGCCCAACCTCTGGTTTACTGACCCCTGCCTGCCTTGACCTGTCTATTGCCTGCCCCTGTTGGAATATTAAATGATTGTTTATTCGACGTGGTATGCATCTGGGTCTTAACTTCATGCCTGATAAGAACCATTTTTGGACAATCAGAGACTTACCAGCGTGCCACGAAAAGGCCCAAACCTCTTTCCAAGGCGGCCCGGTTCCGAAAGAGACACGACGAACCAAGGCATTTCACGTAAATATATTTATGATTTCTTACTCCAAGCAGGCGGCAGTTCATGTGCAAAGTATAGGAGTAACATAAGTGAGTGTAGTTTCTAAATGTACCAATGTTAAGTGTCTCTCGCCCTCTCCATGTCTTTTGTAACAAGCAGCCATATTGTTGTCAGTCTGCTAAGGATCTGTTTTTAACGTATTAAGTGTGTATGTTATCCTGGGTTACCATTTAATTAGTTAGTAAATAAATAATGACACCAATTTGTGTAGTACTGAATCATAAGCAAGTCTCGGGTTTTTGCAGATGCAAGGAGGTTACGACTGTTCAGAATGATGATATGATATGAGGTTATGATTAACAAGTTGACTGTTTATATATGTGATAGGTAAAGATTCGGGAGATGGCAACCTCTCATTTAAAGAACCTCTCTTGTGGTGCCCCAGATCCTAATGAGTTAATTGTTACATGATTCATTTAATTGGGTAACAATTAAACATATTTAGGTAATTAGATAAATAACAGTCTTCAGATTGATTTTAAAGTCAAGTCACGACACTTACCAAATTTTTCAGGACGTGCACTTTCAGCAGTGTGTTAATTAGAATGAGTGGATTACCATGTCCTTGAGAGTTGTGTGGGCTGTAATAGCAGAGGGCTGCTGCTGCTGGGGGTAATAGGATGTAATTACCTAGGACTCGTTAGCCTGATGCTAATGAGTGTTTTTTTTCATAGGTGATTAAAGAAAGATTTCCACTGTTTGCTCTATAATTTCTATTTTCAAGTGGTCAATACAATTTTATTCTGATTAACCTTTGTTTAACCAGGTGAATTAGTTAGGAAAAAATTCCACATAGCAACAATATGTGTGCATTGTTTTTTTTGAAAAATTTGAATAACTCACTTTTTCAAAGTTGCTTGCTTAATTTTTTTATGCATTGCATGTTTCTGTTTGATAATGTAAAGTAATATGTGTAAAAGGCAGATTATAAGTAGACATATGGAGTATGAGATTTGATGTGTGGGATCTTTATTTTCTGTTGTAAGAGTTAGATTTCCTGTGTCACGGCTGCCTTGGCCTCATCTCCCTGGCGCTCGGTGTTCACCTGGGAATGACAACATGAACAAGTTAGTTGCTAGTAATACTCATGTATATCAAAATAGGATTGGGCTCACAGTCAGTCAGTGAATGTCATTGGTCATGTAGTACCACACTCACTCTGTAGGAGGAGCTCCACACGCCGGCCCCGTGGCTGTTGACAGAACGTGCCCGGAACAGGTAGTGTGTGTTTAGGCAGAGCCCGGCCGTCTGCAGGTTGCAGGTCTTCAGCCCCACCAGGACCACTCCCTTCCCCTCCTCCATGGCCATCCCCAAGTTAACAGCATCCTGGAAGTGGACGTCGAAGGTCTCCACCTCCTCGCCCATGGGCAGCATCCAGAAGATCTACACAGACAGATGAACAGCTATTATCATATTGGATAACTTCTACATAGATATAAAACAATATACTTGAAGTTTAATTTCTGAATAAGCCCATGTTGCTGTGTAACTGTACCTCCACAGTGGCTCCGCTGACGATGTGCTGGTAGATGATGGGGGGCCTGGGCAGCAGATGGCGTTCCTTATCGCTGCAGTCCCCAGCTGACAGGCCCAGCTGTTCCTCCATCATCAGCTTCCTGTGGCTCCTGGGGGTCCGGGGGCTCCGGGGTGAGTCCGCCAGGGTGCGTTGGGGGGTCCCTGGGCATGATGGCAGCTGCACCTCCTCGCAGCACCCCTCCAAAACGGCTGCCTCCACACCGGTCGCCACGGCAAACACTACAGCCACTTCGGGGCTCTTCCAGTGGAGGTGGGTCCCCAGCAGGCCCTGCAGGTCTCTAATGAGGGCGTCAAAGTCCATCTTCACCCCCTTGAAGGGCTCCCACTCCTGGAGAGTCAGGGCAGGGCGATGAATGTCCCTGTTGACCCTCTGCAGCCACTGGGTCAGAGCCATGGCCCCGGTCAGGAAGGCTACGGTGTTGGGCTCCAGGAGGGCCTGCTCAGAGATCATCTCCAGCTCAGTCAGGGAGTCCAGGAGTGGGGCAGAGGTCTGGAGGAAGCCAATGGCTCCGCTGCAGGTGCTGGAGGTCAGGTTGTCCAGGTGGGAGAGAAGCGATGCCTCCAGGTCTAGCAGGACATTACGGAGAGACAGGAAGCCTTCACGCACACGGCGTCTTAGCTCGGTGCCGTCGGAGCCCGTCCGGGCCCTCAACTGGTCCATGGACACCATGTCAGCTTCACACTGGGACTTCACTACAGCCATGTGATGGGTGCAGCAATAAACATCTGATACAAACTTAACTTCCTGTATTAATTAATTCTGTTTGACATAATGTTCCCTCTAAGCTGTGCACGTGCGTGGGCGCGTAGCTCCCCTCGGATGGCTGGGCAGAATAAATATCAGCCCATGCAGAGAAGCATGAGTTTGAACTTCACTCAACTTCCTAGTTTTTCCCTTTAGTTAACACTATCAACGTTTCACTCTACTGTGGAAAATTGTGCTCAAATCAACGCAATATTAGCCACTTCCAATGTAACATACTGAAACAAAACTAACTATGCAAGACTTAATATGCAAAACTAACTGTGTAAGAGGTTTTCTTGTAGGCAGAGCGAATTGGCGTATTATTCTATTGCATTGACAGGCATGACTCAGGCCCCTACTCTACAGCGCCATAACCAATCAGAGCTGCAGTAGGCCTATATGCAAATAGCCATAGTCCTATATGGATCTGTGCCATTCACTTTGAACTTGACTGTGTTTACAGCATGAGCGGTCACGAGTAGATGCGCTTGTTTTGAGATCAAAGCTGCATGTAGCCACCTGTGCACATTTGTTCATATTCTTTGCTAGTTAATGAGTTATTCACAGTAAACTTGCGCTGGAATTTGCAGAGAATTTTCTAAATGTTCAAGTTTGTACTCAGAAGACCTGAAATTTGCTAAGTGCCTAATTGTTTTTGAGGGAACATTGGCTACCATTACTGTGGTTCACAGAGATGGGATTTTGAGAATGTATTTTTTACTTACAGTAATTAAGATGTGAAAGCTTAGCACTGGTAGATTCTGGCTGCACTTATGAAAGCTAATTATCTGAAGAAAAGCTGTTTGTGCAGCAACATTAAGATTTCAAATTAACGACATAAATCCATGAAATTAGAGTAGTAGACGTGACCTTACCCTTCCCAGCCTGCTCCAGGGAATTGCGGATGCCCAACTCCCTGCGGGCGCGGGCCTCGTGGACTAGGTGACACATCATGTCCCTGGTGCCCCTGTTCCATGCACCCCTGGCACCCCAGAGCTCCGTCGTCAAGGCAACAGTGGGACAGGGAGCGGTCGTGGTGGGTGGGGCACGAATCGCGGCACCCGCTCTCCACGGGCTCCGTCAGCACGTGGGCCTGGAATGCCCGTTTGCCATGGAGTTTTCTCAGGCACTTGGCACAGTAGTTGAGGCCGCAGGTGTGGCAGTAGCGCTGGGCCTCGCGCTGCTTAGAGCAGATCTCGCAGGCGGTCACCCTCAGGGGTATCTCCTTGGCCCGGGTGTTTTTGGGTTGCATCACCCGCCTCAGGCCCTCAAGCCTTTCCAGGAGCTGCTCAGCCACGTTAGCCAGGAGAAGGTTCTCTGGGAAGGGCCAGGCCTCACCAGGCTGGAGGGAGTAGTGGACCAGGCGGACGCCTTCTTGCGGACGCCTTCCAGGCAGGGCTGACAGAGGCAGTGGCCACAGGGCAGAGACACAGGCTGGAGGAGGAGAGTGTCACAGGCTGGGCAGCACAGGTGGAGAGCCAGGGAGTGGGTCACTGGGTCTAGCTCAGCTTTGGTCTGGGCATCCTGAGAGCTAGAAGGGGTAACAGGCAGGCTTAGGGGTCAGACAGGGGAGAGCTGGAGAAAAATACTAATGTAGTCATCACAGTTACACTACAATATCATCCCCCCAGTAGGCCAGACATTTTCAGATGACTATTACTGTTATTCCTGTCCATATAAAAATAAAAATCATATATGGCACTACTTCAGTACTTGTTAGGGTATGAAGCCTGAAATAGATAAAAAGCCTATCTCCTTTCCTGCGTGTTTGGCTTTGGGGTTGTTGCGCTTCTTCGAGCGTGGCCAACAGCCGGATTCAGAATCAGTACCAAGCATTATTGTATTAGTTAACTGATTCCCAATTGTATTTTATGCGGTGAGATATCCTAAAGAAAACAAAGTCATTATTAGATTTCGCTCGTCAGGCTTGCCTACTTTCTATTTCACTCAGTGGCCTACATTTTGGTTGCAAATTCTACCAGAGATCTTTATATTTAATTAGCCTAATCTAGTTAATTAATCTGCATTTTTCATTGCATTGCAGATGGACCGCTGCTGAGGCACTTACGTTCTTCAGCACGTCTGAGTGTGATGAAAAAGTGAAACTCGCGGGAATATCTCAGCTGTTTTACTTTAACGTACACTTGCGGCCGTCTATGAAGTTATAATGGCAGCGTCCGTGGCTGCCTAATCATGTGGTAAGGTGGTAAAATTCCAAGCCCAGCTCTTTAATATGATTCGCTACAGCCTATTTCTTCGAAGTGAGGAAAATGTTGATAAAACACCACTAATAAACACACCACTAGAAATGGCCACTAGATGGAGACATTGGATTAAATTTGCACAATCAAATAAGAAGTTACAGGGGATTCCTCTTCAGGCAATGAATATGCTGTGTTGAATATTGCCTTCAGTTTAACCCTCCTGCTGTGTTCCTGTCGAATTGGACCGATTTTCTCTCTGAAAAATGTAGTTAATTTAATCTGATTGTCATAAGGTTCCATGACTTTGTCCACACAGGGCATCTGAACACAAACAATACATTTGAAGAATTTCATTACATTTTGTGTGTTTTATTTAACTTTTGTCCACCTGTGGTGTTCCTGGTCAAAAATGACCGGTCATTAGAAATGAATGGGCGAGAATACAATTAGTGTATAAAATTGAGTTCAGGCACATGCCCATTCATCAGATGGACACACTTCCTCTCCCAGACCCGCCTCGGGCCCTCATGCATGTGTGTTTGAGCACACACACACATCTCACTCCCCTTCTTGGCTTCCATGGCAACCCCCACGGGAACCTTTCCCCAATAGAATCGTTCCCCCATGGGAACCACACTTGTTGGCGTTCTCACAAACAATCGCAACATTGTTTCAATAATATATAGAACTTTTCTTGCAGCTCTGGTATATAAAGCTTTTTTGAAGCCTTGCTCACAATTCGTTCTGTGGCAGCACAATGACCAATCGATATACTATGTGAGGCTCTTGATCATATCTTTGATCATGACACTGGTGAGGAAGAGAGAGTCCTTGTTAAACTTTAACACAAAGTGGTCTGTGATAAACAGCACAATATGTTTCATCTGAGTATTTGTTATAGTCAAAATAATCCAAGATTCCAGCTTTTTTACTCAAAAACGAGTTCAGGTCAATGACGCCTACAGGCCATAAATAGCAAATAGAAGTTCAAAACTTGTAATGTTCACAAGAACTTAATTTGATAAAAAGATCTAACACAACATTAGGTGATAATATATGTATTATTATGGATTTATAATCAGCTATAATGGGGCGGTCATTTTGGACCAGGAACCCAGAATTAATGAACATGAAACTAACACAACAGGAGGGTTAAACTGTTAAATTGGTCTAATACCTTTCATAGCTTTGAAATGCCATAGGCTGAAATGTCCATAGATTTAATTATATGACTAATTAGTGACCCGGCAACTGAGTATTTCCCACCCCATTTTAATTCCCACATTATATAGGCCTAGTTGTTTCTGTATTGAACAAATTGATAAGTAGACACAGCTAGATTCTAAAACAAGTCTTTATTGGTCAATTTACAGAAAGTGTTGTAGTGACCATCCAAAGGAAAAAATCAAGAAAAAGCCCCCCAAAAAGTTTTACACATTTCACCAGGATGACATTTATTTTCACCTTCATCTTCTATAACAGTGGTCACCAACCGGTGGATCGCGATTTTTATTTTTTAAATGTAACCTTTATTTAATGTTGATCGACAGGTTGATCTTCAAGGCATTCCTAGTCGATCATCAAACATTTCTGTAGAAAAGCCAACGATAACCGCACAAGCTTGCGCTCCTTTTTTCCGTGTTGCGCTGTTGACGGTACGTTCAACTTGATTCAGAAGCCCTGGGCACCGGGTAGGCAATGTTTTCCCATTTTGAACCATTTCATTTGTCTGAAAAGACAAAACTCCGCCTACCCAGCGGACCGGGAGATCTGTGGCTAAATCGAGTGCGCTTTCTGTGCCTACCATCTTCCACGACCCAGGAAAAGGAATGAGTAGCCAGTGTATGGATAGCCCTGCGTTTTTATTATTATTAGCAGCTCGTTGTGTGTATTTTAATATCGAGGAGAATTTCACTTTCGCTGGTCATAGGAACAACATGAATTTGTGCTGAGGCAGATGTGGTGCGACTCGAGATTTGCCATCAGGTGGAAGACTGTCCCCTCCCTCTGGTCAGTCTCACTGGAGGAAAAAAAGGAGAGAGCAGGGACCGTCTGCTGCTCAACTCTCGTCCACTGAGACTAATGCTTTTTTTTTTTTAATAACTGGGAACTCGGGATTCTCTGACTTCCGATCGTTCAAGACAACTGGGAACTAGGAAAAAACGAGATCAGACTATGGAAAATAGTTTTGAATGGTCATCCAACTCGTAAACGCTGGCATCTTTCTAGAACTCCGACTTTCCGACCTGAAGTTCACTGCCTTCTTCGTTTGACCTCGTTTTTTCAGAGTTCCCAGTTGTCTTAAAAGCACCATGACCATCAGATGCAGGTACTGTACCATCAGTCCAGTAAAATAAAAAAGCGAAACATTTCAATTTATGCTCAGCTATGCCTCGCAAGTGCTTCACCAACTGATCTATTTTGTTATCAAATGTCGAGTTTTGAAATATAATAAGGTCTGAGAAGAACGATATTGGCCAGGCATATAGCCAATATGCTAAGATAATGTATTAAGTGTACTGCACAAACCTCATTCCTACAGAGCTGTTTTTATTAGGTTCATGTAAAAATAATGTAAGTCATGTTTAAAAAAAATATCTGAGTGGTAGATCTTGGCTTGCCTTTTGACTGTGAAAGTGATCTTGCCTCAAATGTTGGTGACCACTGTTCTAAAACAAACGTTGGGAGAACATTGGGGAGGATTGATGCAAAGTCCAGCAAAGGTTCCAAGGGGGTAGGGGTACAGCTAGAACCAAAGGATTATCCCCGGAAATGAATACATCAAGCAGGGTCACACAGTCAAATACCAAAATGAAGAAAATAGAAACTTTCAATTTCTCCTCATGGCAGGTAAAATAATGTTGTAATAGGTGTACTGTGTAAGATAGGGGGACTGCTGGGATTGACTACAGAAAGACAGAATACAACACCCTATACATGCCCTGCCCATTAACCAGTTTAAATTGGGTTTAAATTGGTTTAACTTCCATGTTAATTTCCCACTGTTGTCTCCCATCCTAAAATGTAGGAACAGCGGTATCTGTTTGTCTTGCCTGTTTTAACAGAGACAGAAAGCACAGCCATTTGGAATGAACTGAACATTGAGATACAAACATAGAGAGAGGGGCGGATTTTGGTGTGATATGTACAGATTTAATTGACATGGGCGGGTTAGTACATAGAGATGGGGGGAGGGCCTGGGGGTGGGGGGTGCATACATACAGATGAACAGAGGGAGGGGCTTTGCTAGGTTCACGGCAGGGACACCTACTCTAGTCAGTATGTACAGGTAAGAGGAACATACCAAAATGTACAAGGTTCCTTCTCTCTTATAGTGTGTCCAAAAAAAACAGAACAGTAAAGGTCAACTGAACATTCTGTAATGTTGCAACTGCATGATTATGCCTCAAGAAAGTACAACATCTCCAACAGGACACCAATCAAAAAACAAATAAAGATTTTTTAGTGCCATTGTTTACGCCATATCTTTGTAAAATCACCTAGACACCTCATCCAGGCTTAAATACGCAGTGATAAATAAAATATATTCCATTGCAATAAACCCAACATATTTTTCAGGTATTAAAATATTGCAAATCAATGCAATAATATTTTTTTCTTATTTTGTCTTAAATTTTAATTTGATGCAATGGACAAAAGTTATCATATACTGAACACAGATACACTACTTGACCAAAAGTATGTGGACACCTGCTTGTCAAACATCTCATTCCAAAATCATGGGCATTAATATGGAGTTCGTCCCCCCTTTGCTTCTATAACAGCCTCCACTCTTCTGGGAAGGCTTCCCACTAGATGTTGGAACGTTGCTGCGTGGACTTGCTTCCATTCAGCCACAAGAGCATTAGTGAGGTCGGGCACTGATGTTGGCCGATTATGCCTGGCTTGCAGTCGGCATTCCAATTCATTCCAACGGTGTTAGATGGTGTTGAGGTCAGGGCTCTGTGCAGGCCAGTCAAGTTTTTCCACACCGATCTCAACAAACCATTTCTGTATGTAGGGCTGTTGCGGTGACCTTATTACCGCCACACCGGCGGGCACGAGTCATGAAGGCTGTCAAATTCCAAATGACCTCTAATTAGGCCTCTCCAAGCTCTTATGCTGCTGATGGTCATTAGTAGCCTACCAAATTTGCTAACTGCCTGGTACTCAGTACTGTATTGTCCCTCTAATCACTCTGACGTCAATGCAAATGTATTCTATAATATAATCAAACACTTAATGAGAGCCAATGAGCTCACGTTGCGAAACATTTCTATAGGCTATGTAATTGCGTGAGAAAACCTTGCTTTGTGCACGGGGGCATTGCAATGCTGAAACAGGAAAGGGCCTTCCCCGAACTATTGCCACAAAGTTGGAAGCATAGCATCATCTAGAATGTCATTGTATGCCTTAGCATTCAGATTTCCCTTCACTGGAACTAAGGGGCCTAGCCCAAACCGTGAAAAACAGCCCCAGACCATTATTCCTCCACCACCAAACTTTACAGTTGGCACTACGCATTTGTGCAGGTAGCGTTCTCCTGGCATCTGCCAAACCCAGATTCGTCTGTCGGACTGCCAGATGGAGAAGAGTGATCACTCCAGAGAACATGTTTCCACTGCTCCAGAGTCCAGTGGCGGTGAGCTTTACACCACTCCAGCTGATGCTTGGCATTGCACATGGTGATCTTAGGCTTGTGTGTGGCTGCTCGGCCATGGAAACCAATTTCATGAAGCTTCCGACAAAAAGTTATTCTGCTGACGTTGCTTCCAGAGGCAGTTTTGAATTCGGTAGTGAGTGTTGCAACCGAGGACAGAATTATTTTACGCGGTTCAGCACTCGGCGGTCCCGTTCTGTGAGCTTCTGTGGCCTTCCACTTCGCGGCTGAGCCGTTGTTGCTCCTAGATGTTTCCACTTCACAATAACAGCACTTACAGTTGACCGGGGCAGCTCTAGCAGGGCAGAAATTTGACAAACTAACTTGTTGGAAAGGTGACATCCTATGACGGTGCCATGTTGAAAGTCACTGAGCTCTTAAGTAAGGTGATTGCATGGCTGTGAGCTCGATTTTATACACTGACGGGTGTGGCTGAAATATCCGAATCCACTAATTGATGGGGTGTCCACATACTTTTGCAATATAGTGTATGAAGGTAAGGATCGAAGGAGTTCCCCAATACTGGACTGTACCATCTTAAAGGAAAACTCCACCCAAAAACTATCGTTTGGTATTTGTTTCATTAGTTGGTTGTTACCATTACAAAAGATCACAGCGACCTATAGGACCACAGTTTCTCAGACAAGATTTTAGACCCTGAAAAAATAGGTGGAAAACAGATGTTTGACAAGCAATTTCAGTTGTATACAGTATTTTCACATTTTGTTGTCTTTTTATCACAGTCTCAGTAAAAAACAGTAGGTAAGCTTTCAGCTTGTGGACTAGGGCTTGAGGTCTGGGGTACTCAAGACCACAGTGTTACAGCATTGGAGTACCACAGGGTAGCCTTTAGTTAACACCACATAGTTTGACATAAAGGAAAGGAGTCTTTAAATTGAGTACAGGCTGGTGTGTGTGTGTGTGTGTGTGTGTGTGTGGACTAGGGCTTGAGGTCTGGGGTACTCAAGACCACAGTGTTACAGCATTGGAGTACCACAGGGTAGCCTTTAGTTAACACCACATAGTTTGACATAAAGGAAAGGAGTCTTTAAATTGAGTACAGGCTGGTGTGTGTGTGTGTGTGTGTGTGTGTGTGTGTGTGTGTGTGTGAAGTGTATGTGTGTTATCACTTTAGTGCTCATTCTATTCTTAATACCATTTCCTTTTTCACCAGTAGGGGGAGATGTTACCTCAACTCAGAGAAATCTAAGGTAGTCTCATGACTTGAACAATTTATTTTTTAGTAGTGAGTATGTTGACGCCTCAGCGTGTGTGCATATACATCAGTGTGTATGTGTGTGTGCATCAGTGTGTATGTATAATTTTATTCAGTAGGTTAATGTAGAGTTGTCCCAGTCCAGCTGGCCCCTCTTGCTGCTCTGTTGTACCCTGGGAGCTCCTGGGACCTCCTCCTCCTCGCTGTCGTCTGACTCTGTGCTGGTGATGTCATCCTCTTCATCTTCCTCCTCCTCGTCCTCCTCACTGGCCTCTTCCTCAGCTCCCTGGGGCTCCTGGAAGCTCTGCATTGGGCACAGAGAGGCAACAGGTGTGTAACAGGTTCTGGAGCTGATTACTCTGGCCCTTGTGTATCCTACTCTGTTTCACTATGTCCCATTTCTCCCTTTCTGTCCTCTTCCCTGCCATTCCTCCCTCTGCCCTCTGTCTTCAGTTACTCACTCTATTTCAGTCCATTCTCTCTTTCTCACTGTGACGAAGCTGACTCAGTACTTCTCGTCACTAATTATTGAATTCCCCTTGTTTAGCCCGTTCATGTGTCCCCATATATCTAGTAATTAATTTATCCTAAAGGTGTATACTGTTGTTATTTTCCTCTTTTGCCAGTACCATGGCTATTTATTGTGCGTAAGGCTAATTGTGTGTCAAGCAAATGTTTGGTCAAGTTGCATTGTGACGTATTTCAGTTTCATATTTAAATGCATTAATTGACACTTTTGCAATCCTCCAAGTGGATGCCATGTTCAGGTGCACACTGATGAGAAAGAAGTTTGTTTATTTCCATATTGTAATGTGTCCTGTGTTTGAAGTTGGCTCATCTCAGAGCTCCATGTCTTGTCTATCATGTCCGTGCGTAATGGGAGCATACACAGGTTGCAGAAATATTGTAATGAAATGTGTATTCATTCATTTAAAGATTCCCCTCATTGAGGATAAGCCAGGAATGTTTAAGATGTTTATTTAGATGTAATATGTAATATAATGAAGATGCCTGTTACATGATTTAATGGGTAAAGAGCACCATGTTTAATGGTATGGTCCATAAGGAGGGGCCATAGGTATAAAGGCACCCGTTTCACCTATGAGCTGGAGTGATGTTCTAGCTCTGGTATGTGAGCTGCTTTGGAGGCTGTCCATAACCTGGTATACCCCAACCTGCTACTGTTGGTTTGGCAGGGTAGGTCTGATTGAGGCTTAGGGTTTTGATTTCTATTCAAACCTGTATTCTGTAAAGATTATATCACTATTCATAGGATTTTGTCATTCACCTGGAACCACCTTTCACTGTTAATAAACTGGACAGTATCTTGCCCCTGATCCTGCTGCCTCCTCCTACTTACTGCCCTTAAGGCTGTTCCAACATCTGGTCCCTACAACACTCACCTTCCTTCCTTTATTCCTCCCTCGCCCCTCCCCCACTGTTTTGTTTTTAGTCTCCCCCCTCTCCCCCCTCTTTCCCTTACCTCCATAGGATTGACTGTGATATTTAGCGCTGAGTCGTCCCAGTCCAGCTCTCCCTCCTTGGTTGTGTCTGAGCTCCTGCCCTCCTGTTGGTGTGTCAGGTGAATACGGTAGATGCCTAGCACAACCACCACCACCAGGGCGGCGATGCAGATCACTATCACCACTGTGGCAGCACTGGGGACTCCTGGGGGGGAAAGGTAATGTTAATGTATGTTAAGTAACATGGTGCACCCACACACATACCAAATATTTGCTTATGCACACAATCAAAATATCTTAGATGTTTGCACGCACACATAATGTGGGCATTACACACACACACACACACACACACACACACACACACACACACACACACACACACACACACACACACACACACACACACACACACACACACACACACACACACACACACAAGGTCCTTGATCTGTAATGCTTATCTGTTGAATGCGGATCTGTGCTATACTCTCATAATAAGATCAACACCCTGCCTCCTCTCTCTCTCTCCTTCAGAGAAGATATTATAAGTGTGTGTGTTCATCCAGCTACAGAGGACTCTTTTAATTGGTCATTTGATTCAGTCTGCTTCCTTATTACACACACAGACAGAGAGAGATCATTTTTTAAAGACCAATCCATAGCCATTGATCCCTCTCATGTAAAAGGCCCCTCAGTATATATACATGAATGCACACAGAATGTTGCTAGAGGGTGTGTATGGTCTCCTAACAGAACAATGTACATTATTCACCTCATTAACTTCTTTGGGAGCAGCGCACGAGGTGACTGTTTTGGAGAGCCTGGCGTGCCCAAAGTAAAATGCCTCCCATTCAGGCCCAGAAAATAGGATATGCACATATTTAGTACCATTGGATAGGAAACACTCTGAATTTTCTAAAAGTGTTAACATTTTGTCTGTGAGTATAACAGAACGGATATGGCAGGCGAAAACCCGAGGAATTTCTGTCCTGGAAAAAGTGGTTTTGACACATTGCCTCATTTAGAACCCCTCCCTTATGAAAATGCCCATATAAGGGCATATGAATGCAGTACCTATTGCTTCCTCTGGATGTCAACAGTCTCGAGAAAGTGTTCTGATTCTTTTTGATGCATTAGATGGCAGAAGAAGAAGAATTAGGAAGTGGTCACACAAGAATGTCAATAGAGGAAAAGGCGCGTTCACGGCTGGCGCGCTCTTTGGTTTTTTCCTTTCTTATCGCCCAGTTTATATTCCGGTTGAAATATTATACTATTTATACATAAAAGTGTTCCTAAGGATACATTTAAAATTATGTTTGATTGTTCTTGGACAAGTTTATAGGTATAAGTTGAACGAGTTCTCTTCACGTTTCAATGGACGATTGGAGGCTCTATTTTCTCATTATAACGCGCCAACCAAACGGAGATTTATGGATATAATACATTACTTTTTCTAACAAAAGAACNATGGATTGTCTTCGTTGGACACTTGGGAAGCCCTCAGCGGAAGTTCTTCAAAAGGTAATTGATTTGTTTTCGCTGTGAAATGTGTTTTCTGTGAACCGTGAAGGCTTATGAATTCATGGTAATGGGAAAAATATGTTAGGTGCTACCCTCAAACAATCAAATGTGGTGCTTTTTTTTCAAAAAGCCTTTTTGAAATCTGACAACGCTGTGATATTGCCAAGAAGCAGAGCTTTTGATGACTATGAAACACTTGTATATTGATGAATGTTTAATAATTCAACTTTTGGATTTTGAATTTGGCGCCTTGCATTTCACCTGGTAGTGTCGGGAGTGGTAGCGCCCCACCGCTCCCTAAGAAGTTAAAGACACCATCGTAAAATCTTTTTCTCTTCCCTTCTCCCTGTTCTTTCTGCCTCTCTCTCTCTCTCTCTCTCTCTCTCTCTCTCTCTCTCTCTCTCAATTCAAGGGGCTTTATTGGCATGGGAAACATATGTTAAGTTGCCAAAGCAAGTGAAGTAGATAATAAACAAAAGTGAAATAAACAATAAAAATGAACAGTAAACATTACACTCACAGAAGTTCCAAAAGAATAAAGACATTGCAAATGTAATATTATGTATATATACAGTGTTGTAACGATGTACAAATGGTTAAAGTACAAAAGGGAAAATAAATAAACATAAATATGGGTTGTATTTACAATGGTGTTTGTTCTTCACTGGTTGTCCTTTTCTTGTGGCAACAGGTCACAAATCTTGCTGCTGTGATGGCACACTGTGGTATTCCACCCAGTAGATATGGTAGGGTTTGTTTTCAATTTGTTTGTGGATCTGTGTAATCTGAGGGAAATATGTGTCCCTAATATGGTCATACATTTAGCAGGAGGTTAGGAAGTGCAGCTCAGTTTCCACCTCATTTTGTGGTCAGTGTGCACATAGCCTGTCTTCTCTTGAGAGCCAGGTCTGCCTACGGCAGCCTTTCTCAATAGCAAGGCTATGCTCACTGAGTATGTACATAGTCAAAGTTTTCCTTAAGTTTTGGTCAGTCACAGTGGTCAGGTATTCTGCCACTGTGTTTTCTCTGTCTAGGGCCAAATAGCATTCTAGTTTGCTCAGTTTTTTTGTTAATTCTTTCCAATGTGTCAAGTAATTATCTTTTTGTTTTCTCATGATTTGGTTGGGTCTAATTGTGTTGCTGTGCGGGGGCTCTGTGGGGGCTGTTTGTGTCTCTCCCAACCTTTAAAAGCAGTGGTAGGGCACAGAGCTCCCCAGGACTCTAAGCCAACCATTAGGGTTGAATAAATAATTAACAGAAAGCAGAAATTGGGAGGCGATGTGCTAGATTGAGATCTGTAGGGCACTTTTCACCAGCCTCTCTCTCTGTTTTTAACTAAGATGTATCACTGATCCTGTGCTAGCAATAGACTGGACTCACTGGGCTCTTCAATCCTAGTCCTGAAGATCTATGAACATACCCATTTCAACTCATCAACTGCTCATCAAGACCTTTGATTCATTGAATTAGGTGTGTTAATGTTGGTCTGGAACAGAATTATCAGGCTTGATGGTTAAGTCCTACCTGAGCTGTGTGTGGGGTATAGACTGATGATTCTATAGTGAGCTGTGTGTGGGGTATAGACTGATGATTCTATAGTGAGCTGTGTGTGGAGTATAGACTGATGAATCTATAGTGAGCTGTGTGTTGGGTATAGACTGATGATTCTATAGTGAGCTGTGTGTGGGGTATAGACTGATGATTCTACAGTCTTACCTGAACCGTGTGTGGGGTATAGACTGATGATTCTACAGTCTTACCTGAACCGTGTGTGGGGTATAGACTGTGGACCATTGCCGGATGATGAACCACTTGCATGTACTGGGGCGGGGCTACCATGTGATTGACATGCTCCCCAGCCTCTGATTTGTGGAGTACACTGATCTGGGCGGGGCAAGAATAGAGAGCAAGGTTACAGGTATAATAAGATAAATGTCTCAGAAAATATAAGAGTAAACTACAAATAAGGACTATTAGACACAGAACTGTCAGAGGGTTTCTGGCTAGAGCAAGAAAATAGAAGGAAAGGGGTTTAAAGTCAGGAATTGTTTAAACAAATATAATCTCTAAAAGCACAGGAACATTGGAATCCCTGTATCTTTATCGTTCCACTCTCTAGTCCACTGACCTCAAGGGTGAACTCATTGCTGGTGTAGCGTCCGTTGAGCTCGGAGCAGGTGAGACGGAACTTCCTGTCTGGGGTCTGGGCAGGGTGCCAGTTGTGGTAATGCACCTGTCTGATCACCTGCTCATAGTTGGACATGGAGTCCACACCTGAGAGAGATGGTGGACATGTTTCTATGGTCACTACCAGTTTCATAGATACAGGGCTTATGGGTATTGAGGAAGATATGGGTTGTGGTTATAGAGGAAGATATGGGTTATGGGTATAGAGGAAGATATGGGTTATGGGTATAGAGGAAGATATGGGTTATGGGTATGGAGGAAGATAGGGGTTATGGGTATAGAGGAAGATAGGGGTTGAGCTGAATCTCAGGAATGAGTCTCAAAGAACTACACTTCCCAGAGTGCACCAGCAGCAGCAAACCGGCTGCTTGTCACCTGATCAGTCAGTTTCACTGATTTGGAGCACCTGTGAAAACATGGAGGTCCTCAGTCATTCAGGGAAACAAACTTAAGAGAGAAGACGCTCCAAGTTCACTCGTAGGTTCAGTCCAGAGACGCCAATGGTCTGTGAAATGTTTTATTTACTTTCACGGTGATTTGAAATGCTGTTTAATATGTTTGAGCAATGTTTAACTGCTGTGTAGATTGGTTAAGGAACACATTGAAGCATTGTCTTCATTGATTTTGTGTTAAATGGGTTTGTGCTAAAATAATATTTCATTTTGAGTTGAAAAAATAAGATACAAAAGGATGGTACAAAGTTAAAAATGTAAAAATTCTATTAAATGTTAACTTTACTAACAAATTCGGAAAATTCATAAAATTCTTTTGCTTTATTCCATGTAAAAGGCTTAAGTGGTTAATTCATTAAATTCATAAAAAATGTTTAATTAAAATGGTAACTTTTGTTCTCTGTCTTTAAAGGTTTACAACCTAATTCACTGAACAGACCAATCAACTGACAAAGCCAAAATAAAAGTGATTGAGTTGGAAAATTGAGTCGTCCTTGTGTCCTTTGGAAGTTGAACAAGAGTAGGACTTGACAGGTATAGAGGAAGATAGGGGTTATGTGTATGGAGGAAGATATGTGTTATGGGTATGGAGGAAGATAGGGGTTTTGGTTAGGTGTTTGCATGGTAACATAGATGGAGACATGCCAGAGGTGGGGTAAGGGTCAGAGGTTAGATATGGGTTAGAGGTCAGGAGGTTAGATGTTTCCATGGTAACTTACCGTATATAGACATGCCGGAGGTGGAGTTGGTGGCGTCCAGGTGTTTCCCCAGCAGGGTGCTACGCTGCAGCTGGAGACCCTCCTGCTCCGGCCTCAGCTCCTCCCCTAGCACCAGGATGTCACAGTAGTCCAGGTTATGGATGATCTCCTCCTGGACCCCCAGCCTGCCTGCTGAAATACACACACACACAGTTGAATGCATGCACTCACACATACAGACCTGCTATGTTAATTTGATCACTCTGTTGCACAGCAGGAAATGCAACTGGTAGTGTATTGGAGGTTTTAACAAGGCTTCTAAAGGTTGTAATTTCAATTTAAAATGTCCACACTGCTGAATCTGTAGGATCTATGACCTTTATGGGGGGTTACTCCTGCACATACTGTTGATGATTTTTCACTGTTACAAACTGCCTTTCTATTTGTGCCAATAAACTACATTTAAACTTGATTTACCCTAACGAAAAATGTAGCACCACCTACAAAAATGTCCATTAATTACAATCCACATAATCATTTACATTTCCTGTCGCTACAGGATTATTTTCCTGCTGTGAGAAGCAGGGTCAAATTAAGAAAGTGCATCTGTACACAACAATATTATCCAAGACCATTTTTTAAAACACTATTCCACACTAACAAACTTAAATTAACATGCTATTTTCCCCAAAACGCTGTTCAAAAACACTGTTCAAAAACTCTTTAGCTGCATTATTAATGCCCTCTGTTGCTACACACTCAGCCAGCCTGGATGTCACAGAGTCTGCTGTACAGTTAGGTTCGCCACAGTTCTCTGTAGCGCTCCCTGCCCCTCAGCCTGCTGTGTTATCTCCTGGGGTGGGGTAACACCTGGCATGCCCACTCCACAACCTCCCTACAGAGAGGCACTCCTCAAAGCAGGGGCTGTCCTTGGAACAGCAGGGGTCCCGGGAGACCCGGGTTCTCCTCTATCCCTGGCTTAGGCTTGACTGATCTCAGAGCTGTGCTAACTGGGGGAAGGAGGGGAAACATCTGGAGCTGAGGAGACCCACTGAGACATACAGACTGAGAGAGAGATGGAATACTGCACCATGGAGAGGGAGGGAAAGTTTAGAAAGGAGTGGAGATACAGTGGAGAGGAGAGAATGTGCTGGTGTAAGGAAAGAGTAGAGCATTAGAGACTAACAAATAAAGAGAAGAGGAGAATAAGACATGGAGGGCAAACATAATGAAACCTGAGAGAGAAAGAGCGAGAGTGGATGTCATATGATGGAGAGAAAGGAATCTGTATTTCATATTGTATGAGATCAAGTGTGTGTGTGTGTGTGCAGGTCTCCAACCATCCTACTGCTGCACTGAGCAGTTTAACAACCGGTGACCCTTTCTCCACACTAAGTACAGTCTAATCCTGCTGTGCAAGTCACAATTCTACCTAAAGGTACTGTGAATGGTGGGGGAGGCAGAACAGAGCTGGCCTGTACTACTGGCATCAGACTTGCCCTCCCTCCCTCCCTCTCTCTCTCTCTCTCTCTCTCTCTCTCTCTCTCTCTCTCCTACTATCCCCAGCTTCTACAGTCCAGCCCCCCTGCTTACTAAGACCTCTGCCTACCAGACAAATGATTGCATGGGTTCCTAGCTGGCTGAACTGCAAATGGAAATGACATTTAAATCCCGTCTCTAGTCCTCTCAGTGCGGAGTCTGGGAACAACACAGAACAGCAGTGCTCTGCCTCAGCCTCAACGCTATAGCTGCCAATTAGACAGGGATAACCAGAGCGAGAGGTTTCACTTGCTCCATTGTCAGGGAGGTGGAAAAAACTCTGCAGTGCTTTCAGGACTCAGCCTCTCTCTTTCCTCCTCTCGTTCTGCAGCTGAAATGGAGACCACAGCTGGAGGCTATACATTAGCCAGGTGTTGTGTGACTAGGAGCGTGTGGTTAATGGTGTGTATGTGCGTGCGTGCGTGTATGGGATAGAGAGGAGTTGATGAAGTTCCAATATGAGAGGAGATGTTGTGCTCTCCAGAGTCTAAAGACTTCAACCTAATCAAATAGTTTTGTGGTGGTGAGCAGTGTGTCCCCTTTGGGCCAGCATCGTAATTACAAGCCATTCCCCTCTGCTATTCTCTGTCTATTTCTTTATCTCTCTCTCTCTCTCTGGTTTGCACCCAGTATCTATCAATTTCTCTCTTTACACACACACACACACACACACACACACACACACACACACACACACACACACACACACACACACACACACACACACACCTCTATGCCTGTACCCTGTACCTGTATGGTGTGAGGCTGTGTCTCCCTTGGTGACAGTACTGATGATGTGAAGGTCCTGGAACAGAG
>QNTS01001560.1:79058-95417 GCA_003317085.1 Hucho hucho | reverse complement strand
AGGAGAGGAGGAGAGGGAGAGGAGGAGAGGGAGAGGAGGTCAGGGAGAGGAGGAGAGGGAGAGGAGGACAGGGAGAGGAGGAGAGGGAGAGGAGGACAGGGAGAGGAGGAGAGGGAGCGGAGGACAGGGAGAGGAGGACAGGGAGAGGAGGAAAGAGAGAGAAGAAGAGGGAATAGCTAACTATCTATACCTGAGTGAGTGTGAGATGTGCTCTAATGAGTCACTGTGCTGTTGTTTTGTGTTGGCAGTGAGAAAGTGTTGAGACTAGTTTACGCTCACAGATCACAATAAGATGAGAGGAAGATGGGGAGAAGACAAAACGAGTGAAGAGAAAACTGAGAGAAAGAGAAAGATATCATTAAGAGAGAGATTGAGAGGGAGGACAGAAAGAGAGATGACTAAATGCACAGACAGGTACAGGTACAGTAGGTTAAACTGAACTGAGGTGGAAAAAAGACAGATAGTCATCACAATGTGAGGTGGTTAAAGGACAGGAGAGAGAAGACCTTATCCAGTCACACTGTACTGAGGTGGATGAAGGACAGAGGAGAGAGAAGACCTTATCCAGTCACACTGTACTGAGGTGGATGAAGGACAGAGGAGAGAGAAGACCTTATTCAGTCACACTGTACTGAGGTGGATGAAGGACAGAGGAGAGAGAAGACCTTATTCAGTCACACTGTACTGAGGTGGATGAAGGACAGAGGAGAGAGAAGACCTTATTCAGTCACACTGTACTGAGGTGAATGATGGACAGAGGAGAGAGAAGACCTTATTCAGTCACACTGTACTGAGGTAGATGAAGGACAGAGGAGAGAGAATACCTTATCCAGTCACACTGTACTGAGGTGGATGAAGGACAGAGGAGAGAGAATACCTTATCCAGTCACACTGTACTGAGGTGGATGAAGGACAGAGGAGAGAGAAGACCTTATCCAGTCACACTGTACTGAGGTGGATGAAGGACAGAGGAGAGAGAATACCTTATCCAGTCACACTGTACTGAGGTGGATGAAGGACAGAGGAGAGAGAAGACCTTGTCCAGTCACACTGTACTGAGGTAGATGGACAGAGGAGAGAGAAGACCTTATCCAGTCACACTGTACTGAGGTAGATGAAGGACAGAGGAGAGAGAAGACCTTATCCAGTCACACTGTACTGAGTTAGATGAAGGACAGAGGAGAGGAAGAGTGACAGATAGAGATTTCGTAACGGTCAGTGGTAAAGGTAGAATTAGCCATTGCTTGCGTACTGTACTGAGGTTGAGATGTGCAGGTGTCTGATGCCCGGTGTGGGAAACTGGCGGGAGTTGATGTAGGAGACCTTCCTCAGAGCAGCGTTCATGTTCTCCAGATCCTCTCCCTCCATCACCAGGATCGACTGGGCTGGGTTGAAGTGGAACTGAGAGAGAGAGAAGAGAGCGAGAAAGAGCAACAGAGGGAGACAGAGAGAAAGAGAAAGAGAGAGACAGGGAGAGAGAGACAGAGAGAGAACACATCAGACTTTACCACAGTGTAACTCACACTGAAACAACCGTGTGTCTAAGTGTGTCTAAGTGTGTGTGTACAGCATAAGTGTGTGTCTGACTGGGTGTGTTTGAGTGTACATCGTGAGTGTGTGTTCATTCTTCTTCTCTGTTTGAGGGATCATAAGCTTATTGTGTTGCTTTGACACACTAAGACACAGCTCTGGGTCCCTGTGGACATGATGCACTGAGTCTCAGTCTCACTGAAGAGGCTTTATGCTGCTGATACCACAACCCTCATTCACACACAGCAAAGGCACTACGCTTCAGGGGGCTCTCTCCATTTCCTTTTATCCCTATGTTCTCCCCCTCTTTCTCTCTCTCTCTCTCTCTCTCTCTCTCTCTCTCTCTCTCTCTCTCTCTCTCTCTCTCTCTCTTCTCTCATCCTCTCTTTCTCCTGTGATTGCATTGTCAAGGTTCCCACCTGATCCTAAACACTGTCCTTAAGCTGTACTGGACTCAGGAGACCTGTGGAAAAGTGCCGCCACAAAAAGAAAATGAAATAATTTGAAAAAGATAAAGTGAACTAGTCCTGCAGAGTTGTACCTCCCTTCAACTCCTCTCCTCTCCCTCTCATCCTATCACTCTACCTTAAAAGGCTGACTGGATTTAATCACGGAACAACAGTCCAAAGAGTTCTACAATAAGGCCTCTCTCTCTCTCTCTTCTCTTTATCTCCTCCCTCTCTCTCTATACTGGGAAATGAATCAGCTCCAGGCTTTAAGGGGGGAGGAAGGAGAGAAGGAAGTGGGGATAGAAAGGTGTTAGGCGAGGAAAGGGAGGGGAGACTAAGTGTTTTAACATATGTTTGAATGTATATCAGCATTTGAATGTGTTTACAGTCTGTGTTCATGTGTCTGTGTATCTGTGTGTGTCTGTTGCCTTACCTTGATGCCCTTGCCCAGGCTCTCCAGTGAGTTGATGTCAAGTCCTTCCTTACAGGCCTGTAGACAGGAGATTACCTTCTGGCTCTCTATCTTCCCTGGCCTAATGGTCAGCCCTGATAGACTGCCCCGGAAGAACTGAGTGAACCGCGGCTTCGTCACCTCACCACCTACACACAGAAGACACAGTTCATGAATAATAACTACATACAGTTCCACTATTATAATGTAGAACGGAAGGAAATCCTTTCAGAACCCTCAATAGCCAATTACTAAAAAGTCAGTAATGAGTGACAAAAGCACACAGTAATCCCACTGTTAATGGCCTTCGAACACTTCAGGTCTCCCAGCATGCACTTTAATCAGACAGGTCCTGAGTCAGTCCCCCCTCTCTCTCTGCCACTACTAATGTACTGTTACTGTACTGTCTGTGACATTACTAGGCAGATGGGCTGGTGACATGCCACTGATCCCAGGTCATTTCTCAGACCAGGAGGTTTGTGTGTTTCACTGTGAGCCTGTTGGCAGCACCACACCAAGCACACTTGTAATTGCCTTCAGGAGATCGTTAGGAGAGAGAGAGAGGGTTTAAACTGCAGCCTGCCACCTGCCTGGCCTCACATGCTCTGGGTAGACAGGCACTTCCCTTCAGCATGCAGTGCACGGTCTGCATGATAAAACACACAGAGAAAAACATGCACGCAAAAGCACACTTTCTCTAAGAGAATGAGGGCTAGAAAGAACAACATCCCCATTAGAGAGAGGGCAGAAAGAACAGCAAACACTTTTTCTCTAACAAGAGCGTGTGAACTCTGCCTTAGTGCATACTGTCAATCTGCTGGCCTGAATAATAATCCCCTGACTCTATACACACTGAATTTTCCTATGAAACTTCTTTCTATTTTTCTTCCCTTTTTTCATGTCAATTTCTTTCCCTCTAAAATGCCAATTCCATCACACAGTTTCCCATCCCGTCACCACTAGCTCAGAGAGGCCATGTGTTATGCAAATGAGCACTTGTAAAACGCTAATGTAAAATGAACAAATCACGTCGCAAATTCCTTCACAGCCAGGGAGAATAATGATTCCTCATCTGTGATTACCACATAAAGCTCCTCTAGAAGTTTGAAGGAACTTTCACTAGAGCTTGTCAGTGGAGGCGGTCGCTAGCAGCTAGTGTCTTTGAAAAGGCAATCGTCAGAGCTAATAGCTCTGTGTAAAGATAATAGGGTGGTTACTGAGGCCTTAGTTCCCTTCAGAGAGGCCTAATGGTCACTGACCTCCTCTATTCAAGGTCTTCTAATCCCTTCTTCAGGGCTAAACAACTCCATCTGCCATTCAACTCCATCTGCCATTCAACCCCATCTGCCATTCAACTCCATCTGCCGTTCAACTCCATCTGCCATTCAACCCCATCTGCCATTCAACTCCATCTGCCGTTCAACTCCATCTGCCATTCAACTCCATCTGCCGTTCAACTCTATCTGCCATTGGCTAATCCAAGATGGCGTAGCAGTCGGACGTTTGTTTTTGTCTTTGTCCCGTCCTGTCCCGTCTATACATAATTTTATTCTGGTATATTTTTCATATATATTTTAATATCACTTTCCATCTACGGACTGAATATACTCTCCTGCAACTCTCGCCAGTCTACACAGCGTGACTCAAACCAAAGCAAATCTAACTTATTTTTCTCCACATCTCCAGATTCCTCGCAAGCCCTGAACCTTTTTTCACCTGGGTCATCGCAGCTAGCTAGCTGCTACCCGTGTGGCCACTCCTGGCTAACGTCTTTGTCCCGAAGCAAGAAGCAATTAGCCTGGAGCCAGCCTGCTAGGCCCATCTCCCGGCTAGCCGTAGAGGTCCATCAGCCACTCCTTGGGCTTCAATACCTATTTTGCCAACTGGCCCGGACCCCCAGCCGACCCATCACGACTGGACCACCGACGTGATTCGCCCGAGGGGTACTTTCTCAACTGGCTCCGCTGTCGCAACGTCCCCCATATGCCCATCTGCTAGCATGCTAGCCACGGCCCGCTAGCTGTTCAGAGCACATCGGACTGTTAGCTTAAGAGGCCCATCGGACAAATTCTTTGGCCACTATACCTATTTTTCCAATTGGCCTGGTTTACCACACGGAGCCCTGCTCTCTGTATGCCGACGGAACAACACGAGGGGGCCAAAACAGACTTTCTCCCATCACGACGTCCCCCCAAGGCCCTTCTGCTAGCTATTAGCCCCGGCCCGCTAGCTGCCTGAAGCCACACACTGGACTCCTATGGCCATTCGGCTAAGCATGCCTCTCGATAACGTCAATATGCCTTTTCCATTGCTGTTTTGGTTAGTAATTATTGCCTTATTTCACTGTAGAGCCTCTAGCCCTGCTCAATACGCCTTAGTTAACACTTTACTCCCACCTCCCACACTTACTGAGTTCTGTCTTACTATCCAGGTCTGTACCCAAACAATTCAAGCTTTTACTCTTAAAAATCCACCTTTCCAGTAACAAGTCTCTCACCATTGCCGCTTGCTATAGACCACCCTCTGCCCCCAGATGTGCCCTTGACACCATATGTGAACTGATCGCCCCCCATCTATTTTCAGAGCTTGTGCTGCTAGGGGACCTAATCTGGGACATGCCTTACACCCCGGCCATCCTACAATATAAGCTTGATGCCCTCAATCTCACACAAATTATCAATGAACCCACCAGGTACAACCCCAAATC
The DNA here is from genome assembly GCA_003317085.1 of Hucho hucho. Classification (NCBI taxonomy): domain Eukaryota; kingdom Metazoa; phylum Chordata; class Actinopteri; order Salmoniformes; family Salmonidae; genus Hucho; species Hucho hucho. Next base: position 90,280 of record QNTS01001560.1, on the reverse strand, counting down.
AGTAAACACAGGCACCCTCATAGATATCATCCTAACCAACTTGCCCTCTAAATACACCTCTGCTGTTTTCAACCAAGATCTCAGCGATCACCGCCTCATTGCCTGCATCCGTAATAGGTCTGCGGTCAAACGACCACCCCTCATCACTTTCAAACGCTCCCTAAAACACTTTTGCGAGCAGGCCTTTCTAATCGACTTGGCCCGGGTATCCTGGAAGGATATTGACCTCATCCCGTCAGTAGAGGATGCCTGGTCATTCTTTAAGAGTGCCTTCCTCACCATCTTAAATAAGCATGCCCCTTTCAATTTTTTTTTTAACCAGGAACAGATATAGCCCTTGGTTCACTCCAGACTTGACTGCCCTTGACCAGCACAAAAACATCCTGTGGCGTTCTGCATTAGCATCAAATAGCCCACGCGATATGCAACTTTTCAGGGAAGTCAGGAACCAATATACACAGGCAGTTAGGAAAGCTAAGGCTAGCTTTTTCAAGCAGAAATTTGCATCCTGTAGCACAAACTCAAAAAGGTTCTGGGACACTGTAAAGTCCATGGAGAATAAGAGCACCTCCTCCCAGCTGCCCACTGCACCGGCCCTTCTTTGGACACTGTGTTAACTAACCTCCAGACGAGCTTCAATGCCATACAACTCTCCTTCCGTGGCCTCCAACTGCTCTTAAATGCAAGTAAAACCAAATGCATGCTTTTCAACCGATCACTGCCTGCACCTGCCCGCCCGTCCAGCATCACTACTCTGGATGATTCTGACTTAGAATATGTGGACAACTACAAATACCTAGGTGTCTGGCTAGACTGTAAACTCTCCTTCCAGACTCACATTAAATATCTCCAATCCAAAATTAAATCTAGAATCGGCTTCCTATTTCGCAACAAAGCATCCTTCACTCATGCTGCCAAACATACCCTCGTAAAACTGACCATCCTACCGATCCTCGACTTCGGCGATGTAATTTATAAAATAGCCTCCAACACTCTACTCAACAAATTGGATGCAGTCTATCACAGTGCCATCTGTTTTGTCACCAAATCCCCATATACTACCCACCACTGCGACCTGTACGCTCTCGTTGGCTGGCCCTCGCTTCATACTCGTCGCCAATCCCACTGGCTCCAGGTCATCTACAAGTCTTTGCTAGGTAAAGTCCCGCCTTATCTCAGCTCACTGGTCACCATAGCAGCACCCACCCGTAGCACGCGCACCAACCGGTATATCTCACTGGTCACCCCCAAAGCCAATTCCTCCTTTGGCTGCCTTTCCTTCCAGTTCTCTGCTGCCAATGACTGGAACGAACTACAAAAATCACTGAAGCTGGAGACTCATATCTCCCTCACTAGCTTTAGGCACCAGCTGTCAGTGCAGCTCACAGATCTCTGCACCTGCACATAGCCCATCTGTAACCAGCCCATCCTACTAACTCATCCCCATACTGTATTTATTTATTTATTTATTTATCTTGCTCCTTTGCACCCCAGTAACTTGCACATTTATCTTCTGCACATCTACCATTCCAGTGTTTAATTGCTATATTGTAATTACCTCGCCACCATGGCCTATTTATTGCCTTACCTCCCTTATCTTACCTCATTTGCACTCACTGTATATATATATATATTTTTCTACTGTATTATTGTCTGTATGTCTGTGTATTCCATGTGTAACTCTTTGTTGTTGTATGTATCAAACTGCTGTGCTTTATCTTGGCCAGGTCACAGTTTTAAATGAGAACTTGTTCTCAACTAGCCTACCTGGTTAAATAAAGGTTAACAAAAAAATTTATAAAATAAACTCCATCTGCCATTCAACTCTATCTGCCATTCAACTCTATCTGCCATTCAACTCCATCTGCCATTCAACTCCATCTGCCATTCAACTCTTCAACTCTATCTGCCCTTCAATTCTATCTGCCATTCAACTCTATCTGCCATTCACCTCCATCTGCCATTCAACTCCATCTGCCATTCAACTCTATCTGCCATTTAACTCTATCTGCCATTCAATTCTGTCTGCCGTTCAACTCCATCTGCCATTCACCTCCATCTGCCGTTCACCTCCATCTGCCATTCAACTCCATCTGCAATTCAACGAAAGAGAAGAAAAAACAGCAGTTGTGGAAAGGAGAAGTAATGACCCTCTCCTCTCCTCCTCTCTTCGCCTCCATTCCTCCTCTCCTTCTCTCCTCTCCTCCTCTCTTCACCTCCGTTCCTCCTCTCCTTCTCTCCTCTCCTCTCCTCCTCTACTTCTCTCTTCTCCTCTGTTCCTCCTCCTCTCCTCTCCTCTCCTCTCCTCCTCCACTCCTTTCCTCCACTCCTCTCCTCCTGTCCTTTCACCCTGTTGAAAATGGCGTGATCTATCTCTACACATCATTTAGGGCTACCCATCATTAGACACATTCATACAGTCATTTAGCTACAGTAACAGTAGACTGTAGGAGAAGTGACCTTTTATACATTTTTAACTGGGGGTTGCTGAAGACAACTTGATTGTATCTTCACTTTTCAACTTCATCGTGCAACTTCATCGTGCATCGAAGACGGATTAAAAGCTTCCGGCAGTTAGGTTCATTCACTTTGAAAAATACACATCATGCACACAGCACTTCAAAGTAAGACAGGCATTGTATCTTTGGTCTGGAGAGAGCAAAGCTGACACTACTTGTCCAGTCGGCTTAATTGATCAACTGTCAGGTCAGATCCCCAAAACATTTCCCCACATCGAACCAGTCAACAGGGGCACACAACAGGGGCAAGACATTGGTTGCAGATTGTAATTGTCATCATTTTCCAGGTCACCCGTCATACAAGTCAGTATTCGACGTCCATTCATGTCTGAAGATGTCGGAAAATGCCATTGAAACCGGCCACTAGGGGCAACAGTGAGAGCTGTTAGCTTCAAGTAGGTTTCAGTTTTGCTAGGGTGTTGTGGACGGGGATGGTGGATGGGCGTAAGTATCTGATTGTAAGGGTTGCATGTTCGAATCCAGCGATAGAAAGTTTTTTATATGTTTGTTTTAAGCCTATCCAAACCTTAACCCTTATCTTAACCATTCGGAGTTAATGCCTAAACTTAACCTTAAGAACTTCGAAATTTGACCTTTGAGAAACATGAACGTCTAATTTTGACGTGAGACTGTTAGAGCTATATCATTTATCATCAGCATCATCATCATTGTCATCATCATCACCTTGCCAGCAGGCACCCAAAGTAAGCTGCACGTCAATCTGAGATGGGTGGATCGGCCAATCGTCTGTCACCAGGTAAGGGTCGTAGGTAACTCCGTCCACGTAGAGTGTCACCACAGGAAACTCCACGTTAATGACATAATAGTGCCACTCCTTATCACAGATCTGCACCGGAAAAAGACAGAGAGAGAGTGAAAGAGAGAGAGAGAGCGAGACAGAGAGCGAGAGAAGGAGATAGAGACAGAAACAGAGAGAGAGTGAGCATAGCCTTGCTATTGAGAAAGGCCGCCGTAGGCAGACCCGGCTCTCAAGAGAAGACAGGCTATGTGCACACTGCCCACAAAATAAGGTGGAAACTGAGATGCACTTTCTAACCTCCTGCCAAATAAATGACCATATTAGAGACACATATTTCCCTCAGATTACACAAACCCACAAAGAATTCGAAAACAAATCTGATTTTGATAAACTCCAATATCTATAGGGGGAAATACCAAAGTGTGCCATCACAGCAGCAAGATTTGTGACCTGTTGCCAGGTCAACCAGTGAAGAAAAACACCATTGTAAATACAACCCATATATATGTTTATTTATTTTCCCTTCTGTAGTTTAATTATTTGCACATCATTATAACACTGTACATAGCCATAATATGACATTTGAAACTTATTGTAGAACTCTTTGGACTGTTGTTCCGTGATTAAATCCTGTCAGCCTTTTAAGGTAGAGTGATAGGATGAGAGGGAGAGGAAAGGAGTTGAAGGGAGGTACAACTCTGCAGGACTAGTTCACTTATCTTCATTCATTTTTGATTGATTATTTCACTTTTGTTTATTATCTATTTCACTTGCTTTGGCAATGTAAACATACAGTTGAAGTCGGAAGTTTACATACACTTATGTTGGAGTCATTAAAACTCCACAAATTTCTTGTTAACAAACTATAGTTTTGGCAAGTCGGTTAGGACATCTACTTTGTGCATGACACAAGTAATTTTTCCAACAATTGTTTACAGACAGATTTCAGTTATTTCACTTGTAATTCACTGTATCACAATTCCAGTCGGTCAGAAGTTTACATACACTAAGTTGACTGTGCCTTTAAACAGCTTGGAAAATTCCAGTAAATTATGTCATGGCTTTAGAAGCTTCTGATAGGCTAATTGACATCATTTGAGTCAATTGGAGGTGTACCTGTGGATGTATTTCAAGGCATACCTTCAAACTCAGTGCCTCTTTGCTTGGCATCATGGGAAAATCAAAAGAACTCAGCCAAGACCTCAGATTTTTTTTTTACCTCCACAAGTCTGGTTCATCCTTGGGAGCAATTTCCAAACGCCTGAAGGTACCACGTTCATCTGTACAAACAATAGAACGTAAGTATAAACACCATGGGACCACGCAGCCGTCATACCGCTCAGGAAGGAGACGCGTTCTGTCTCCTAGAGATGAACGTACTTTGGTGCAAAAAGTGCAAATCAATCCCAGAACAACAGCAAAGGACCTTGTGAAGATGCTGGTGGAAACAGGTACAAAAGTATCTATATCCACAGTAAAACGAGTCCTATATCGACATAACCTGAAAGGCCGCTCAGCAAGGAAGAAGCCACTGCTCCAAAACCGCCATTAAAAAAGCCAGACTACGGTTTGCAACTGCACATGGGGAGAAAGATTGTAGTTTTTGGAGAAATGTCCTCTGGTCTGATGAAACAAAAATAGAACTGTTTTACCAAAATGACCAATGTTATGTTTGGAGGAAAAAGGGGGATGCTTGCAAGCCGAATAACACCATCCCAACCGTGAAGCACGGGGGTGGCAGCATCATGTTGTGGGGGTGCTTTGCTGCAGGAGAGACTGGTGCACTTCACAAAATAAATGGCATCACGAGGAAGAAAAATTACATGGATATATTGAAGCAACATCTCAAGACATCAGTCAGGAAGTTAAAGCTTGGTCGCAAACGGTCTTCCAAATGGACAATGACCCCAAGCATACTTCCAAATTTGTGGAAAAATGGCTTAAGGACAACAAAGTCAAGGTATTGGAATGGCCATCACAAAGCCCTGACCTCAGTTGTGGGCAGAACTGAAAAAGCGTGTGCGAGCAAGGAGACCTACAAACCTTACTCCGTTACACCAGCTCTGTCAGGAGGAATGGGCCAAAATTCACCCAACTTATTGTGGGAAGCTTGTGGAAGGCTACCCGAAACGTTTGACCCAAGTTAAACAATTTAAAGGCAATGCTACCAAATACTAATTGAGTGTATGTAAACTTTTGACCCACTGGGAATGTGATGAAAAAAATAGAAGCTGAAATAAATCATTCTCTCTACTATTATTCTGACATTTCACATTCTTAAAATAAAGTCATGATCCTAACTGACCTAAGACAGGGAATTTTAACTAGGATTAAATGTCAGGAATTGTGAAAAACTGAGTTTAAATGTATTTGGCTAAGGTGTAAACTTCCGACTTCAACTGTATATCTGCACGTACACGAATTAGAGTAGCGAGGGGTTCCATGGCTATAGCGAAGAGAGCAGGCGAAATAGGGCACCCCTGTAGACAGCCTTTGAACAAGCGGAATGACTGCGACATCTCCTGATTGGTTACCACGGATGCCATTGGGTGTGCATAAATTCCTATCCAATTAATAAATTACTTTCCAAACCCAAAATGCTCCAGAACCAACGTCAACACGGGGGCCCCTCAGGGGTGCGTGCTCAGTCCCCTCCTGTACTCCCTGTTCACTCATGACTACACGGCCAGGCACGACTCCAACACCTACATTAAGTTTGCTGTTGACACAACAGTGGTAGGCCTGATCACCAACAATGATGAGACGGCCTATAGGGAGGAGGTCAGAAACCTGACCGTGTGGTGCAAGGACAACAACCTCTCCCTCAACGTGATGAAGTCAAAAGAGATGATTGCGGACTACAGGAAAAGGAGGACCGAGCACACCCCCATTCTCATCAACGGGGCTGTAGTGGAACAGGATGAGAGTTTCAAGTTCCTTGGCGTCCACATCACCAACAAATTAACATGGTCCAAGCACACCAAGACAGTTGTGAAGAGGGTACGACAAAACCTATTCCCCCTCAGGAGACTGAAAAGATTTGGCATTGGTCCTCAGATCCTCAAAAGGTTTTACAGCTGCACCATCGAGAGGATCCTGACGGGTTGCATCACTGCCTGGTATGGGTAGTGCGTACGGGTAGTGAGGGTAGTGCGTACGGCCTTGTACATCACCGGGGCCAAGCGGGGCCAAGCTTCCTGCCATCCAGGACCTCTATACCAGGCGGTGTCAGAGGAAGGCCCTAAAAATTGTCTAAGACTCCATTCACCCTTGTCATAGACTGTTCTCTCTGCTACCGCACGGCAAGCGGTACCCGGAGTGCCAAGTCTAGGTCCAAGAGGCTCCTAAATAGCTTCTAGCTATTGTGATCCTTCTTTGCATGAAGAGCAATTACCATTTTTATGTAACTAGGCAAGCCAGTTAAGAACAAATTATATTTACAATGATAGCCTAGGAACAGTGGGTTAACTGCCTTGTTCAGGGGCAGAACGACAGATTTTTACCTTGTCAGCTCGGGGATTTGATCTAGCAACCTTTCAGTTACTGGCCCAACGCTCTAACCACTAGGCTACCTGCCGCCTAGGTCACAGAAATTCGTCAGGTTTATGATCATGATAAATTACATTGAAAAGTTGACTCAAATTGTAGTGTATATGTCGGCCTGGGATAAAATCTGTCTGGTCAGGGTGTATGATGTCAGAAATATATTCTTTCAATCGGCTTGCCAATATCTTTGTCAACACCTTACTTTCTATAGGGAGCAACGACACGGGGCAATAAGATGACATCTCCAGATCAGTGCTATAGTAGCCTCATACAGTGTTAGCTGGAAATGGCATTTTATTTGGAATGTATAAACATTCGCAACAGAAGTGGCGCTAGACTGGTGCAGCACTTCTTATAGCATTCTATTCCATATCCATCGGGCCCAGGGGCCTTGCTGTTTGAGAATTGTGCTATCGCTGTGTTAATCTCCTCTAAAGTTATCCCAGCATCGAGTGCAGCTGCTGCCCCCTGTCTAGTTTAGGAAGTTCACATTCAGTGATAAAGCATTCCATAATTTGTGGATTAGTAGCATATAATTTCAATTGATATAGCTCCGAGTTAATCTGTGCAAAGCATTTATTAATATCCTGCGCATCTGTTACTATTTGACCATTCTTGTCTTTTATTTTATGAATAGCTCTAGATGCCTGTACATGCCTTAGCTGTCTTGCTAATGGTTTAGGTGGTTTGTCACAATAATCCCTATATGTTGGGTGAGTCAGTCTCCAAATATCAAATCAAATCAAATCAAATCAAATTTTATTTGTCACATACACATGGTTAGCAGATGTTAATGCGAGTGTAGCGAAATGCTTGTGCTTCTAGTTCTGACCATGCAGTAGTATCTAACAAGTAATCTAACAAATTCACAACAACTACCTTATACACACAAGAGTAAAGGAATGAATACGAGTATGTACATATAAATATATGGATGAGCGATGGCTGACCGGCATAGGCAAGATGCAGTAGATGGTATGGAGTACAGTATATACACACATATATATATATGAGATGAGTAATGTAGGATATGTAAACATTATATAAATGGTATCGTTTAAAGTGGCTAGTGATACATTATTTCATCCAATTATAATTATTAAAGTGGCTAGAGATTTGGGTCGATGGCCGAACGGCATAGGCAAGATACAGTAGATGGTTTAGAGTACAGTGTATACATTTGATATGAGTATGTCGGATACGTAAACATTATATACAAAATTGTTTAAAGTGGCTAGTGATACATTTGTTACATCCAATTCCTATGTTTAAAGTGGCTAAATATCGACACTGTTAAGGTTTTTCATCAACGTATTTAGACAGACACTGGCATTTGATTGTTGAAGTGACCTTGATAGCTGTTTATCTAAAAGAGAATCTAACGTACAGTTTAAGTCGCCTCAAACAATAACACTTGTATCTGCGATATTTGGTATTGCCTTAAATACCCTTTGAAAAAATAATGGATCATTGAAGTTGGGTAAATATAAATTGACCAAGGTTATTGGTATCGAATTCAGTATACCAGCCACAATAATATACCGACCATTAGGATCTGAAATTGAGGATGAGTAAATAAAGGAATGTTTTTCCTTATCAGGATTGCTACCCCTCTCGCTTTTGCATCAAAATTAGACTGGTATATCTGACCGATCCAGACGACTCGCAGTTTGGCCTGAGCCGAGTGTTTAATATGAGTTTCTTGAAGAAGCACTATGTCAGCGGCCAGTGATTTAAGATGAAAATAAACCTTGGCTCTTTTCACGACCTAAGACATTGAAGTTCCAACTGACTATCTTTATTCCACCAGATCTACTCTGTGCACGGTCACTACCTGTCATTTCTTATTTTAGAGCAAATTGTTGCTGTCATACAAAACCCAACAGAAAAACGTCCCACCGTGTGGGAGCTTGTCATGCCACCTGTACTAAAAGTGAACATGAAACACAGACCCCATCCCCCCTCCCGTCTCATTACTGAGTGATTTCCCCAAATGAAGCACTCCTTGACTAACATACAAACCTTAGGGTGTCTAGACATAAATCTTAAAGTAACTCGGCACCTATACATGCTCCGTATATAAACTAATATTAAATAACACAACTCTCACGTTAGGGGGTGAGTGGGACTAAAACATGATAGGCTAAACAATGCTATATAAGCCATAACATCTCAGCCATCATCATAAGTCCCAATTTCTTATCTTCTGATTGAAAAGACATCGGCAGAAAATTCAAACACATTCCTGGCCTGTATTTGACCACCTAACACAGCAGTTCTGTATCCTCAGCCAGGGAGCTTGCTTGTGTAACAGTATTGCTTCCGTCCCACTGCTCGCCCCTACCTGGGCTCAAACCAGGGACCCTCTGCACACATCAGCAACTGCCTCCCAAGAAGCATCGTTACCTATCGCTCCACAAAAGCCGCTGCCTTTGCAGAGCGAGGGAAACAACTACTTCAAGGTCTCAGAGCGAGTGACGTCACCAATTGAAATGCTATTAGCGTGCACCCTGCTAACTAGCTAGCCATTTGACACCGGTTACACTCACCCTCCTTTGACCTCCTCCTTTTCCGCAGCAACCAGTGATCCGGGTCACGGCACCAATGTAACAGTATTGCTTTCATCCCTCTCCTCACCCCTACCTGGGCTCAAACCAGGGACCCTCTGCACACATCAACAACTGCCTCCCACGAAGCATCATTACCTATTGCTCCAGAAAAGCTGTGGCCCTTGCAGAGCAAGGGAAACAACTACTTCAATATCTCAGAGTGAGTGACGTCACCGATTGAAACACTATTAGCGTGCACCCTGCTAACTAGCTAGCCATTTCACACCGGTTACACTTGACAGGAACAGTTCGGCCTCTTTTGGGTTGTCAAACGTATGTGTTGACTGTCACCTTAAACCGGGCTGGGAAGAGGAATCCATATCGGATGTTTGCTGCCCTGCATTTCAGGCACAACTCATCATACTATTTTGGTTGGTTCCTCACCTCCAAAGTAAGATCTGGGTAGAAAGACACCCTGGCTCTGTTGTAGTTAAGGGGGAACATTTGACTAGCCAGCTTGAGGATGAGATCCCTGGTCTTTGGATAGTGCAGCCGTGCGATGAATGGCCTTGGTTGCGTGCTCTTGGCCTGCTTTGTTGACTGTGATCTGTGTGGGCGGTCGATCAGGATGGGGTGTTTTGAAGTGTTCACTCCCCAGCAGTGACGGTATCAGCTCCGATACAAATTCAGTTGGTTTCCCTTTCTCAGTGTGCTCCTGGATCCCAAATATTTGAATGTTCGGTGTCTTGAATGCGATTCATGCATTTCCAGTCGAGCTTTCAGTGTTTTGTTGTAATTTTTTTGCGTTGTGCACTGTTTCTCGACCTCATGCACCCTGCCCTTGGTTGCCTTCACAGTTTCAGACAAAGTCCCAATACTCTTTGAGAATCATCAACCTTGTGTCCACCTTTTTGCTTAGTGAGTTTACAGCAGCCAGTAGGTCACTTGGAGTTTGTTCTGTGGGGAGCTCTTGGGAGCTAGCATCTTCAGCTAACTCCTCGTGGGTCGGCGATGTTGACATTGGTTTGTTTTCTGTCTCATCCAAATTATCTTGTTTAGCTCCCCCTTTTTTGATGCCTTTTACTTTTGTCATATTACCAAACAATGTTTGAAGTTATAGGTCGTGAGAGAGTAAAATAAATATGAATTTGTTTCAAAATTGAGCGGAGCTCTAACAAAACACATCTATTCCATAGCACACTCTCTAGCGCCCCCCTGTTTGTTCTTTGTTATAGAGTCAAAAAGATTGGATAGAAAACTCTTCATGTTGTTGTTTGTTTATAGTTTTCCAATTTTCCCAGAAGTGGTCTCTCTCTCTCTCTCTCTCTCTCTCTCTCTCTCTCTCTCTCTCTCTCTGTCACTCCCTCCTAATTTCTCCCTCTTCCTCTGTCTTTACCTGGGGCCACCCATTGTCCTGGTTGTAGTTCAGTAATATTGCTCTCTGGCAGACAGACACATCCCTGCTCTACTGCTCTTTGATCTGCTGTCTGGCTCACCCTGCAATAACCTATAGCATTAGCCTGGATGAGTTAGCATAGGATATACCACTATTGTCTACTGCATACTGTCTGGATGAGTTAGCATACGATATACCACTATTGTCTACTGCATACTGTCTGGATGAGTTAGCATAGGATATACCACTATTGTCTACTGTATACTGTCTAGATGAGTTAGCATAGGATATACCACTATTGTCTACTGTATACTGTCTAAATGAGTTAGCATAGGATATACCACTATTGTCTACTGTATACTGTCTAGATGAGTTAGCATACGATATACCACTATTGTCTACTGTATACTGTCTAGATGAGTTAGCATAGGATATACCACTATTGTCTACTG
>QNTS01001559.1:331327-343218 GCA_003317085.1 Hucho hucho | reverse complement strand
CCTCTTCTTCCTTCCAATCCATCACTCTCTTTATACCTCCTCCTCTTCTTCCTTCCAATCCATCACTCTCTCTATACCTCCTCCTCTTCTTCCTTCCAATCCATCACTCTCTCTATACCTCCTCCTCTTCTTCCTTCCAATCCATCACTCTCTCTATACCTCTCCCTCTTCTTCCTTCCAATCATCACTCTCTCTATACCTCCTCCTCTTCTTCCTTCCTATTCCATAGTTTCTTCCTCCTGAGTGGTGTGTGTATGTGTGTGTTTGTGTAGGCGCTATACACCGAGTGTACAAAACATATATATATATTATTGTTTTTATGATCATTTTGCTTTTCTAACGGTTATTACGATGACCACGGTTATTTTGGCTGACCAATAACCATAATCCAAAACTCCATGACCGTTACAGCCTTAATTATCCATTAGAAATGGAAAGCAGGCTACTCTGACCTGACTATACCTTTGGCAGGCCCACCCATGTGCTGTGGATCTATAGCATGGATATACACTGAGTTTACAAAACATTAGGAACAGCTACTCTTTCCATGACATAGACTGACCAGATAAATTCAGGTGTAAGCTATTGTTAACTTATTGATGTCACTTGTTTAATCCACTTCAATCAGTGTAGATGAAGGGGAGGAGACAGGTTAAAGAAGGATTTTTAAGCCTTGCGACAATTGAGACATGGATTGTGTATGTGTGCCATTCAGAGGGTGTGGGCAAGACAAAATATTTATGTGCCTTTGAACAGGGTATGGTTGTAGGTGCCAGGCGTATCGGTTTGTGTCACGAACTGCAACACTGCTTTTTCACGCTCAACAGTTTTCTGTGTATATCAAGAATGGTCCACCACCCAAAGGACATCCAGCCAACTTGACACAACTGTGGGAAGCATTGGAGTCAACATGGGAAGCATCCCTGTGGAAAGCTTTCGACACCTTTTAGAGTCCATGTTCCGACGAATTGAGGCTGTTCTGAGGGGAAAAGGGGGGATCCAACTCAATATTAGGAACGTGTTCTTAATGTTTTGTCCACTCAGTGTATCTGTGTGTGTGTGCCTCTCAGGCCCACTCTGATTGCGTCATATCACTGACTACTGTCTACTGTCTACTGTCTGGTAACAGATGTGTGAATTGATCCATATTATGATTCCCCTGGGAAGGCTCTACTCTCTACTCTCACATAGAACAACATGCTAAGACTGAACCAGGATCAGTATGTACAGGCCAGCTCCTATTATCTGGCAGGTTGAAACTGACCTATGAACAGTTCTAACCACAGTCATATTTCCTAGTCCCACTTAATGGTGCAGATTGTGCTACGTCATTCTGATGACTCAAGTTTGTGAGTTACGTTGAGTAACGTATCTGAAGTTAGGATTTCCATTTTTTTATAAAAAATAAATAATAATTATCTTTAACTCTGCATTGTTGGAAAATTACCCATAAGTAACCATTTCACTGTTAGTTTACACCTGTTGTTTACGAATCATGTGACAAATAACATTTGATTTGATTCATGTACTGAATAAAAAACTAAATTTCTATGTCTTTCCATCGCATTTTCAACTATACTGAGAAGTTGTTATAGGTCAAGAAAGGGTGTTACATCTGTCAAAGCCTGTGTATTTCTCCTACTGCTGTTTGTAGCTTACAGGCCCAATCCTAAATTGAGAGAAGTGCACCTTTTGTGTAAATCATACATTGAGGTCAATGGGAAATTTGTGAGAGCATTTGACATAAGCACAGTTAGGATTGTAGCCTATGTGTTTATCCCAGGACGCCTTATACTGTAGCCTTGTTGATGTGTTTGGTGCCCTTGGTTGGGTGGATCTACTGTTTCCAGACCTCAGCCAGGTGGGGCTATCAGTCTCCTGGGGTTTCAGCGTAGTCCTTGTTATTTGACCTGTTATTATAACAGTTTGTCCTTGTTCTAATCAATAGCAGATATAATGGCTTTTCAGAAGTGTGTTTGATTTGCCCTGGCCTCAGGGCAAGTCGTAAGATTTGGTATGCAAATTTGATTCCCTTCATTTAGTATGATATATTATGCTACATTAGGTTACATTATGAATGGAATAGCGGTCGTACAATATCATACGAATTAGAGGACGTATAGTATCATACATCTTACCCAGTTATACAATATCATACTATTTGGAAGACCTAACTTATCATACATCTTGGAGGACGTATAGTATTTTCCTGAGCCCAGGCTGCTTATTGCACCATAACAACAAAGGAGAATTTTGACGAGAATTTACTTTGCTTGTTAGGAGAACTAACAACGAAGGTTAGGAGAATTTACATAGCAGGCTAGGTGAATTAGTTTAAGGTTAGGAAAATGACTAGGGGAAGGCTCAGCTTAAAATTCGGTAAACTTCATTTTAAGGGTACCTAATAAACAATTTATAAGGCATTTATAAATTGTGTGTTCACCATATATTAATCATTACTCCCACATTTGTAACTGTTAGTAAGCTAACTATTATTTATATGTCATTAAACATCCTGTATTGTGTGCTTATTCTTTTAACATGTAGTGCTGGAATGTCTATCAATGGCAAGCCCATCTTTTTGTGAGAAATTACACTGCTCACTCAAAACATTTATAAAGTATTCATAAAGTATAAATAGCGCTTACTTTAGATTAGGGACTTTTGTAAAATTTCAGCCAGTAGTTTCGAAAGTGGTGCTCATGAGCCAAAACGGATCCCCGTTTTTTCTGTACTATGTCATCCATTCTTTTACTACGCCTGCCCTTTTTGTTTTTGTTATTATTATTATTTCATTTTTTGGGGCAATTCGTATGAAATGTTACGAATCCAATTCGTACAATATGTTACAAATTTGTTGTTCTTAAGATACAAGACTACATCTTGAAGTAATGATTAGTAAATGGTTTATAAATGCGGGAGTAATGATAAATAAATGGTGAACACACAATTTATAAATGCCTTATACATTGTTCATTAGGTACCCTTAACATAAAGCGTTACCAAAATATTACAGTTGTCCCCGATAGTGATGCGCGGGTTGACTTGGTAATATCCGCAGGGCGGGCGGATTGAATAAAGACAAAACAATACATAAAAATTCATAAAAGTATAATTCTTGTGCAATTTATATCTGTAGGCTATATTAAGGTTTATCTTTCATTATTTTAGCCTATCTGGCATTAGTGTGTAAACCTAAGCTTTAGGGCCTAACTTTACGCATGCCAAATAGGAAACAGCCCACATGCCAATCGCCAAACGCTTTTGGTAACGGGCAGAAAAATGTAATGTCAATCCATTGAGAAAATAAGGTCATTGAAAAGTAATGACTGGGAAAGATTTTAAGTGGTAAAAGAGGATGATTGTGAGGCACTATACAAATTCGACAGTCACAAGACGGGGACTTCAAATAGGCCTATGGCACGTGAAGGGAACTGTAGCCTACTGTTCAGAAGGGTTAAATGGAAACTGATATCTGGACACTGACTGTAGGTCTGTAACCTCTCACATAGCCTAAATAATATTAACTCCTGCAGAATTAAGCATTTCTTGCAGTAAAATTATACACCAAATGTACATTTTGACCGAGGAACATGGGTGGAGAAACATGATTTCTTTCTTTCAGCATCTTGAGAATGCAAATGCACAGTTGGGAATGTTAAAACATGTTGGGTCGTTTTTCACAGTTTTCTATTTCCTTACAACTGGTAAAACTGATGGCATTTGGAAATTCTGCACAGAAAATCTTTCCCAATTTTTGTAGAGTTATTGCATTTTCTCTCCAGTCCCTAAACGTTTTTGCTCAACAAAATAAGCAGAGATGACGGAGAAAACTTTACCGATGCCAACGAGATTGAAGCATTCTATCATTTATGACATTATTCTGGTGAGCAAGGGTTTATTTAGTATTCTAGGGCAACATATAATGACAAAAGAGAAGCTGCATGTCTCTAATTAAAGACAAGTTGACTAACAAGTAGCCTACCAAAATATCGGAATTTATAAGCAGAAACAAAGGCTATCTAAATTAGGCCTATAAGATCCTGCACTCACTGTAAAAAAATATTTCCACCGTCTCTGACTGTAGCCTACAGCACATTTTCTATGTAAACAGCTGATCCGCTCACCACTAGTCCCCGACGTGACTTGAACACTCAACCTTTGGATTGTTAGAAGTCCCACCCAACCTCCCTACTTTAGTTTCTGTCTTAAGTGACCATACCATTATTGCATTTGTAACGATATGTCTGAAGTAGATCCTTCCACCCTCCCACCATGTTCTCTAGCACAGGGGAGGATGGGAACAGAGGTCAGCTCAGGATGGGGGGAGGGACTTCTTTCTTCCCTTTTGCTGTTTTGTAGCCAATGATCAGACCTTTTCATAGACACGTTTATTATCTTATTATCAACAGGGCTGGCACAATTACTGTATAACCATGTAACCGACAGTTACAGATGAAGACTGTCATTAAGTAAATGAACGGTCATAACCGGTTTACATATTTGCTTATTTATTTTTTGTAAAACGAGCAGCTGACTGAAGAAAATGTGCATCATAAAAAAATATATATATACAGTTGAAGTCGGAAGTTTACATACACTTAGGTTGGAGTCATTAAAACTTGTTTTTCAACCACTCCTTATGTTTCTTGTTAACAAACTATAGTTTTGACAAGTCGGTTAGGACATCTACTTTGTGCATGACACAAGTAATTTTTCCAACAATTGTTTACAGATTATTTCACTTATAATTCACTGTATCACAATTCCAGTGGGTCAGAAGTTTACATACACTAAGTTGACTGTGTGTTTAAACAGCATGGACAATTCCAGAAAATGATGTCATGGCTTTAGAAGCTTCTGATAGGCTAATTGACATGATTTGAGTCAATTGGAGGTGTACCTGTGGATGTATGTCAAGGCCTATCTTCAAACTCAGTGCCTCTTTGCTTGACATCATGGGAAAATCAAAAGAAATCAGCCGACCTCAGAAAGAAAATGGTAGACCTCCACAAGTCTGGTTCATCCTTGGGAGCAATTTCCAAATGCCTGAAGGTACCACGTTCATCTGTACAAACAAAAGCACGCAAGTATAAACACCATGGGACCAAGCAGCCGTCATACCGCTCAGGAAGGAGACGCGTTCTGTGTCCTAGAGATGAACATACTTTGGTGCGAAAAGTGCAAATCAATCACAGAACAACAGCAAAGGACCTTGTGAAGATGCTGGAGGAAACAGGTACAAAAGTATCTATATCCACAGTAAAACGAGTCCTATATCGACATAACCTGAAAGGTCGCTCAGCAAGGAAGAAGCCACTGCTCCAAAACCGCCATAAAAAAGCCAGACTACGGTTTGCAACTGCACATGAGGACAAAGATCGTACTTTTTGGAGAAATGTCCCCTGATCTGATGAAACAAAAATAGAACTGTTTGGCCATAATGACCATCGTTATGTTTGGAGGAAAAAGGGGGATGCTTGCAAGCCGAAGCACACCATCCCAACCGTTAAGCATGGGGGTGGTAACATCATGTTGTGGAGGTGCTTTTCTGCAGGAGGGACTGGTGCACTTCACAAAATAGATGGCTTCATGAGGTAGGAAAATTCTGTGGATATATTGAAGCAACATCTCAAGACAACAGTCAGGAAGTTAAAGCTTGGTCGCAAATGGGTCTTCCAAATGGACAATGACCCCAAGCAGGCTTCCAAATTTGTGGCAAAATGGCTGAAGGACAACAAAGTCAAGGTATTGGAGTGGCCATCATAAAGCCCTGACCTCAATCCTATAGACAATTTGTGGGCAGAACTGAAAAAGCATGTGCGTGCAAGAAGGCCTACAAACCTGACTGAGTTACACCAGCTCTGTCAGGAGGAATGGGCCAAAATTCACCCAACTTATTGTGGGAAGCTTGTGGAAGGCTACCTGAAACGTTTGACCCAAGTTAAACAATTTGAAGGCAATGCTACCAAATACTAATTGAGTGTATGTAAACTTCTGAGCCACCGGGAATGTGATGAAAGAAATAAAAGCTGAAATAAATCATTCTCTCTACTATTATTCTGACATTTCACATTCTTAAAATGTTAGTGGTGATCCTAACTGACCTAAGACAGGGAATTTTTACTAGGATTAAATGTCAGGAATTGTGAAAAACTGAGTTGAAATGTATTTGGCTAAGGTGTACGTAAACTTCCGACTTCAAGAGAGAGGGAAAAGAGAGAGCGAGAGACAGACAAACAGCATGAGATACAATGAGCTACCCGTGAGTCTATGAGCTCATGTGGTGGCGAACCCTACTCCCATTTTCTCTCGTTCTCTTCCGCTCTCTCGCTCTCTCTCTCTCTCTCTCTCTCTCTTTCTTTATTGTATGTAAACTTCTGACTTTAACTGTATATAATATTTTTTGCTATTCGAACATTTATTACGATGACCGCTGTTATTTTGTCTGACCAATAACCGTCATCCAAAATTCCATCACCGTCACAGCCTTTATTATTCATTAGAAATGGAAATTCATCCAGTCTGAATACCAGGCTACTTTGACCTGGCTATAGCTTAGCCAGGCCCACCCATGTTCTGAGTATCTATAGCGTGGATATACAGTGCATTTGGAAAGTATTCAGACCCGTTGACTTTTTCCACATTTTATTACTTTACAACCTTATTTTAAAATTGAATGATGCTGCCACCACTATGCTTCAATGTAGGGATGGTGCCAGGTTGGTGCCAGGTTTCCTCCAGATGTGACGCTTGGCATTCAGACCAAAGTGTTCAATTTTGGTTTCATCAGACCAGAGAATCTTGTTTCTCATGGTCTGAGAGTCTTTTAGCTGCCTTTTAGCAAACTCCAAGCAGGCTGTCATGTGCTTTTTACTGCGGAGTGGCTTCTGTCTGGCCAGTCTACCATAAAGGCCTGATTGGTGGAGTGCTGCAGAGATGGTTGTCCTTCTGGAAGGTTCTCCCATCTCCACAGAGGAACTCTGGAGCTCTGTCAGAGTGACCATCAGGTTCTTTGTCACCTCCCTGACCAAGGCCCTTCTCCCCCGATTGCTCAGTTTGGCCGGGCGGCCAGCTCAAGGAAGAGTCTTGGTGGTTCCAAGAATGATGGAGGCCACTGTGTTGTTGGGGACCTTCATTGCTGCAGACATTTTTTGGTACCCTTCCACAGATATGTGCCTCGACACCATCGTGTCTAGGATCTCTACAGACAATTCTTTCAACCTCATGTCTTGGTTTTTGCTCTGACATGTGCTGTCAACTGTGGGACAGGTGGACTCAAATCAAGTTGTAGAAACATCTCACTAATGATCAACGGAAGCAGGATGCACCTGAACTCAATTTCGAGTCTGAGGGTGTGAATACCAATGTAAATATGGTATTTCTGTTTTTTATTTATTATTATATAAATTTGCAAACATTTCTAAAAACCTCTTTTCGCTTTGTCATTATGGGGTATTGTGTGTAGATTGATGACAATTATTATTTTTTTTATCCATTTTTATAATAAGGCTGTAACTAAACAAAATGTGGAAAAAGGGAATGGGTCTGAATACTTTCCAAATGCACTGTACACTGAGTGTACGAAACATTAGGAACTCTTTCCATGACATAGACTGACCAGGTGAATCCAGATTAAAGCTATGATCCCGTATTGATGTCACTTGTTAAATCCACTTCAATCCGTGTAGATGAAGGGGAGGAGACAGGTTAAAGAAGGATTTTTAAGCCTTGAGACAATTGAGACATGGATTGTGTATGTGTGCCATTCAGAGGGTTAATTTTCAAGACAATTTTTTTTTTAAGTGCCTTTGAACAGGGTATGGTTGTAGGGGCCAGGCGCACCGATTTGAGTGTGTCACGAACTGCAACACTGCTGGGTTTTTCACGTTCAACAGTTTCCGTGTGTATCAAGAATGGTCCACCACCTAAAGGACATCCAGCCAACTTGACACAACTGTGGGAAGCGTTGGAGTCAACATGGGCCAGCATCCCTGTGGAATGCTTTTGATACCTACATGCCCCGATGAATTAAGGCTGTTCTGAGGGCAAGAGGAGGTGCAACTCAAAATTAGGAAGGTGTTCTTAATGTTTTGTACACTCAGTGTATGTCATGTTTAGATAGGTAATGCTACTCTCTCTCTCTCTGTCTGTATCCTTCCCTTTCACAACCCCCTCCTCTCTCTCTCCATCTCTCAGTCTTGCGCTCTAGCTTTCCGCTGAATTATTCAGTTTTGAACTGGTACTGTATGTGTGTATTTCAGTGTGTATATGTGTGTGTGTTTATGTGTGTGTATATATGTGTGTGTGTATTTGAGAATGTGTGTTTGTGGGGAGCGGGAGTGGGGGGTGGTGACGTGGAGCAATGCTATTTTGGGGAGAAGGGTGCAGAGTGCGGAGAAAGAGAACGAGAGAGACAAAGAGGGAGAGCAAGAGAGACAGACAGAAAGACAAAGACAGAGAGAGAGAAAAAGACAGACAGAGAATAATAGAGAGAGCATTGTTAATGGATGGATTCTTCATGCTCGAGTTCTTTAATCACATGCTCATGCTGCTACCAGACCAACCTGCTCTCTGTGCAGACACCTGCCTCCACCTGCAGTACACACACACACACACACACACACACACACACACACACACACACACACACACACACACACACACACACACACACACACACACACACACACACACACACACACACACACACACACACACACACACACACAGAGCATAACAAAAGGTGACTGTGACAAGTATGACACAGGGGCATGAGACATATTGGCTAGAGAGGGCCAGAGTGAGGCCAGGACAGATACAGCCTCAGTTTAGCTGTGCGNAGCATACAAAACACACACACACACACACACACACACACACACACACACACACACACACACACACACACACACACACACACACACACACACACACACACACACACACACACACACACACACACACAGAGCATAACAAAAGGTGACTGTGACAAGTATGACACAGGGGCATGAGACATATTGGCTAGAGAGGGCCAGAGTGAGGCCAGGACAGATACAGCCACAGAGGCTAAGCACAGCTAAACTGAGGCTAGAGGTAGAGGCTAAGCACAGCTAAACTGAGGCTAGAGGCAGAGGCTACGCACAGCTAAACTGAGGCTAGAGGTAGAGGCTAAGCACAGCTAAACTGAGGCTAGAGGCAGAGCACATACATACATTCATCCCACATGAACTCATAGGAACATCCATGTATGGAGAGACATGAAAAAGAGCTGTGGTATTTGGGCAAGGGATACAGCTTTGTGTTGGCTGTTCATGTGTTTGATGCTGGATGGTATACTACATGACCTGAAGGCTTGATTTGTTCTGTTAATGGAGGAGCAGCTTGGGTATAGCTATTGGCTATGTTTATGTGGGGGAAGACGGAAGAGGGGCATTTGGTATACTGTGTGTGTGTGCGGTTTTGTGTGTGTGTGTGTGTGTGTGTGTGTGTGTGTGTGTGTGTGTGTGTGTGTGTGTGTGTGTGTGTGTGTGTGTGTGTGTGTGTGTGTGTGTGTGTGTGCGTGCGTGTGTGCGTGCATGCATGCGTTGGGGGTCGGGTATTGTAAATGTGTGTGTAGATAGTTTTTATGTGTGTTTGGGGAGAAAATGGCGCAGATGGTAGTATTGGCTGTGGTGTGTGTGTGTGTGTGCGTGCGTACGTACGTTGGGGTTGGGGTATTGGCAAATATGTGTGTAGATAGTTTTTGTGTGTGTTTGGGTAGGAAATGGCACAGATGGTAGTATTGGCTGTAGTGTGTGTACTGGCATATGTGTGTGTTTGTGCATGCAATTGCATTTGTACTTGTGTGTGTGTCACATTGGTCACATGAAGTGGCACTAGCGCCAGCAGCAGTGTTAGCTTCCCCCTCCCCCATCCTATCTGAATGGAACAACATCATCATCATCCACTGAGACAAGATGGTGTGTGTGGAGGGAGAGATGTCAGGGTGGTCTGATGTGCTGCTATTTCTCATTGCCACTCGGATGACATTTAATGAGCTTGAGAGTGTGCCCAGTCTGCATGTATGATCAGCATGTGTACTGTGTGTGTGAGACACATGCTGTGTGTACGTGAATGTGTGTGTGTCTCAGTGAATGTGTGTGTGCTCAGCTGCTGGTAACCTACTTTTCCCGAGCCCACTCACTGCTGAGGAGGAGAAACACTGCAATCCTTTCACACCCCTCCTTCATCCCTCTCTTTATCCCTCTCTTCTCTTGTTTCTCCGCTGCCTCTGCTGCTTCTTGCAGCTCACTTAAATTTTCCTTCCTCTGGTTTTCAGGACATCATCCTCTCTCTTTCGTTCTACCTCTTTTCAGTCGTATTTGCACCCTTAGGACATCCAACTCTCTCTCTCTCTCTCTCTCTCCCTCTCTCTCTCTCTCTCTCTCTCTCTCTCTCTCTCTCTCTCTCTCTCTCTCCCATTTCTCCTATTTTCTCTCTATCTCTCTCTCTTACTCTCTTTTTCTCATTCCCCTCTCTGTGTCTGTGGGTTTGCTGACGCTGCATCTCTCACTGGGATGAATGGACACATGAGACGAGGGGTAGAGAGAGGAGAGATAGAGAGACGAGGGATAGAGAAAGAAGAGATAGAGAGACGAGGGGTAGAGAAAGGAGAGATAGCGAGACAAGGGGTAGAGAAAGGAGAGAGAGAGAGACGAGGGATAGAGAAAGAAGAGATAGAGAGACGAGGGGTAGAGAAAGGAGAGATAGCGAGACAAGGGGTAGAGAAAGGAGAGATAGAGAGACGAGAGGTAGAGAAAGGAGATATAGCGAGACGAGGGGTAGAGAAAGGAGAGATAGAGAGACGAGGGGTAGAGAAAGAGAGATAGAGGAGGTGAAGGTAGAGGATCAGAAATGGAGGGATAGAGTGAAAAGGGGTAGTGAATGGAAGCACAGAGAGTAGCTGAAGGTGAATGGGGTGGATCTGAAGAGAGAGAGAGAGAGAGAGAGAGAGAGAGAGAGAGAGAGAGAGAGAGAGTGGGGAGAGAGAGGGAGAAAGGGATAGAGGCAGAGAGAAGAGAAATGTCTGTACTGTATGACAGGTAGAGGATGATAAGGAAAGAGGGAGGGACAGAGAAAAGAAGAAAAAATAAGAGGCGGAGAGATAGAAGCAATAGAGATATAGACTAATAAAGATAGGAAGAGAGGGAAAGAGATAGAAAGGAAGAGGAGAGGAGGATGAGGCTTAGTAGAGATAGGAGTGTATCAGTGATAAAAATACTCAGGCTTACTGAGGAGAGGGAGAAAGAAAGAGGGATGGAATAAGGGAAAGAGAAAAAGTAGAGGATGGTAGGACTTGATGAGGTTGTGGGGAGATGGGGAGAGAGAGAGACTTGTGTGCTATACTTTTGTGTGTGTGCGTGTGTGTTTGTGTGTGTGTGTTACTTGCTAACCTCCCTCCCTCCCTCCCATCCTTTCCTTGTAGATATGTGTGATAGGTTTGTAGAGCTGTTGCTATAGCTGTTTGTGTCCAGCAGTCGGTGTTACATGTAAGATATATAAGCTATAATACAGGAAAGGGTGTGTGTTATGGAGATTGATGCCACGGTTGCTGACTGTAGCTCAGTGAAGCTCCAGTCTTAGGACAGAGACTCTCCTCTGTTTGGTCATTCTCCTCTACTGGCAGGACAACTGTCATCTCCCATTGTCCCCATCACACACACGCACACACACATTCTCATACACACACACACACACACGCACACGCACACACACATTCTCACACACACACACACACACACACACACACCACAGTGCAGTGCAGACACATCAAAGATACAGGTAGGAGTGAGTCCATTCAGTACTGCTGAGAAGACACTCTCCACTCATTCATCTCCATCAGAGGCAAA
>QNTS01001559.1:277947-304518 GCA_003317085.1 Hucho hucho | reverse complement strand
ATCCCCCTCTCCTCTTCCCACTCTTCTCCTCTATCCCCCTGTCCTCTTCCCACACTTCTCCTCTCCACTATCCCCCTCACCTCTTCCCATTCTTCTCCTCTTCTCCCAGGTTCTCCCTTTGCGCGGGCCAGTCTGAAGAGTTCAAAGCTGGAGGGCTCTAACTTCCATAAGAGGGAGCGTCGTCTGCGTTTCTTCATCCGACGCATTGTGAAGACCCAGTATTTCTACTGGAGTGTACTGTGTCTGGTGGGACTTAACACCATGTGTGTGGCTGTAGTACACTACGACCAGCCTGAACCACTCTCAGACTTCCTCTGTGAGTAGACATACTGGGAGGGAGGTATAGAGGGAGGGAGGGATAGAGGGTGGGAGGGATAAAGGATGGATGGAAATTATAGATACTTTTCTTTATTTCTCTCTCTACCTCTCTGTCACGCTGGCTTGAAGGAGATTCGGGAGACAGACGCAGGAATGCGTAATATTTTTTTTTATTAAGCCCCAATTTATGGCGTGCCATGTAAAGGCACGGGGACGAAGACCAAACAAAGACGTAACAAAAGCACAGGGTTGAAACCCAAACAAAAGAGAGAGGAGTACCTCGAATAAATAACACTAGCGCACAATGATTATCACACGGGACGAGACCCGTAATCTGCGCAATCCACAAGGCCACAAAAGCCCAAAACACACAGCACAGGTACTCTGTGCACCAACAGACATAGTAACAATAATCGACAACCCAATGGAAACCAAAGGGCACACTTAAACAAGTACTAATCAGTGGGAATAGGGGACAGGTGTACGTAATGAAAGTTCCGGAGGGATCATGACACTCTTTCTGCCTCTGATTGCTTCTTACAGTGAATTTTTATTCTTTATCTTTATTCCTTTTCTTTTGATATCATCCTCCTGCATTTTCTTGCTTGCTCGCTCATGTCTGATCTTTCCCGCTCTCTCTCCCCCTGTTCCCTCTCTCTTTTCACCTCTTCCAGACTTTGCAGAGTTCGTCTTCTTGAGTATCTTCATGTCTGAGATGGGTATAAAGATTTATGGACTGGGGTCACAGCCTTACTTTCACTCCTCCTTTAACTGCTTTGACTGCATTGTGAGTGGTGGAACTCGTCTACTCTAGGGTACACACGGTGCATATGTGACATGCGCACACACCCACACACACCCACCCACACACACCCACCCACACACACACACACACACACACACACACACACACACACACACACACACACACACACACACACACACACACACACACACACACACACACACACACACACACACACACACACACACACACACACACACACACACACACACACACACACACCAATACAGTAAACACACACACTCACATATAATTTTTTACCACATGTTTTGGATAACGTCTCTAATCGTGTGTGTGTGTGTGGCAGGTAATATGTGGCAGCATATTCGAGGTGCTGTGGGGTTTTATCCAGCCTGGGACATCCTTTGGTATCAGTGTATTACGAGCTCTAAGGTTACTGAGAATCTTCAAAGTCACCAAGTAAGTCTCTACTGACTTTGAGTCGACCTCTGTATCGGATATCTTATCAATCTGTTTGTCAGCATGTCTCATTAACAAACGACCATGAAAGGTAATTAGAAATGTATAGGTTTTCTAAACATTCTCTCTCTAAAGCTCTCTCTCCTCTCTCCCACACTCTCTCAATTCAATTCAAGGGGCTTTATTGGCATGGGAAGAAACATATGTTTACATTTCCAAAGCAATTGAAATAAACAATAAAAAGTGAAAAGTATATATTACACTCACACACGTTCCAAAATAATAAAGACATTTAAAATGTCATATTATGTCTATACACTGTGTTGTAACAATGTGCAAATAGTTAAAATACAAAATGGAAAATAAATAAACATCAATATGGGTTGTATTTACAATGGTGTTTGTTCTTCACTGGTTGCCCTTTTCTTGTGGCAACAGGTCACACATCTTACTGCTGTGATTTCTCTTTCACTCTCCTTCCTCTCTCTTTCTCTCTCACACGCTCTCTCTTTCTCCTATCTTTCCCGCCCTCTCTCCCCCGCCCTTCCCTCTCTCTCTCTCTCTACTGCTCTCTCTCTCTCTGTCAGATACTGGGCGTCTTTGAGGAACCTGGTTGTATCTCTGCTCAACTCCATGAAATCCATTATAAGCCTGCTCTTCCTCCTCTTCCTCTTTATCGTCGTCTTCGCTCTGTTGGGCATGCAACTCTTCGGAGGACAGTCAGTACCTCCTCTTCTTTTCCCCTCTTTTCTTGCCCCTTTCATCCTTCCTCCCCCTTATACTCCCCTTCTCCTGTCACTCTTTATCTTCAGTGTCTGTGTGTTTGGTGTCATCTTTAATCTCTCTCTCTCCCTATCTTTCTCTCGCTCTCTCTTTCTCTTTTCCTCCATTTCTCTCTGTTTATCCTCTAGGTTTAATTTTGAATCTGGCACTCCCCCGACCAACTTTGATACTTTCCCTGCAGCAATAATGACTGTGTTCCAGGTGAGTGGATAAAGACGGGAGGGAAAGGAAAGAGATAATGGAATGAGAAAAGAGGGCAGGAGAAGAGTGGGAGTGGTAGCACACTGGAAATGGGGGATAGGAGAGAAAGAAAGAGGATAGATGAGTGTAAAGGTAGGGAAAGGTGAGTGTGTAAGCAGTCCCTAGATAAGCAGTCCTAACGTGTGCAAAGCGTGTGTTTAAGAGTGTGTGTGTGTTTAAGAGTGTGCGTGTGTTTAAGAGTGTGTATGTTTGTGTATAAGATTGTGTGTGTGTATAAGAGTGTATGTGTACAGTAGTACGAGTGTCTGTGAGTGTCTGAGTGTGTACAGATGTTGGATCTTAATTTTATCACTCTTTTGTTTCTGAGAAATGTCTCGCTCTGCAGAAAATGCAAACTTGTAGTGTATTCAAGGTATAAAAAGGCTTCTAAAGTTTTTAATTTCCACTTTAAAATGTCAGACTTGATTTGCCCTAACGAAAAATGTATCAACCCCTACAGAAAATGTCCAGTAATTATAATCCACATAATAATTCACATTTCCTGTTGCTGGAGGATTTATTTCCTGCTATAGCAAACTTCCTAAAATGAAGATCCTCCATCTGTAATAAGAGTGTGTTCTCCCCCCAGATCCTGACCGGAGAAGACTGGAACATGGTCATGTATGATGGAATAGAGTCTCAGGGAGGAGTCAACAACGGAATGGTCTTCTCAGTCTTCTTCATCGTGCTCACACTTTTTGGCAACTGTATCCTTACACACACACACACACACACACACACACACACACAGTCTCAAACCCATACACTGTGTTGTGTGTAGTTGTAACAGTATAGCTTCCGTCCCTCTCCTCACCCCTGCCTGGGCTCGAACCAGGGATCCTCTGCACACATCAACAACTGACACCCACGAAGCATCGTTACCCATCGCTCCACAAAAGCCGCGGCCCTTGCAGAGCAAGGGGAAACACTACTTCAAGGTCTCAGAGCGAGTGACGTCACCGATTGAAACGCTGTTAGCGTGCACCCCGCTAGCTAACTAGCCATTTCACACCGGTTACATAGTCTCTGTCTTTAACCCTTTGCTCTCAGACACTCTGCTGAATGTGTTCTTGGCCATCGCTGTGGACAATCTGGCCAACGCACAGGAACTCACTAAGGTACAGTACTTTGTACATTGACCTAGCCACGCCTACTGGGGTCAAATAGAATGATCCTTCAGTTCAGGAAATGACCTCTCACCCTGTCAGCTCTAGCTCCCCATCAAAAATGATCTGTATATTGACAGATAGTGGACTGAATGCTCTAACAATGGGAATAAATGTCTGCAAAGGCGGAAGGCAGGCGGGAGAAGGCGGGAACAGGCGGGAACATTCTAGCCAATGAGAGGGCAGATACGCATGTGAACAACAGGCATGCCACGTGTGTCCACTTACAGTTGAAGTCGGAAGTTTACATACACTTAGGTTGGAGTCATTAAAACTTGTTTTTCAACCACTCCACAAATTTTTTCTTAACAAACTATAGTTTTGGCAAGTCGGTTAGGACATCTACTTTGTTCATGACACAAGTAATTTTTCCAACAATTGTTTACAGACAGATTATTTCACGTATAGTTCACTGTATCACAATTCCAGTGGGTCAGAAGTTTACACACACTAAGTTTAATGTGCCTTTAAACAGCTTGGAAAGTTCCAGAAAATGATGTCATGGCTTTAGAAGTTTCTGAAAGGCTAAATGACATAATTTGAGTCAATTGGAGGTGTACCTATGGATGTATTCCAAGGCCTACCTTCAAACTCAGTACCTCTTTGCTTGACATCATTGGAAAATCAAAAGAAATCAGCCAAGACCTCAGAAAAAAATTGTAGACCTCCTCAAATCTGGTTCATCGTTGGGAGCAATTTCCAAATGCCTGTAGGTACCACGTTCATCTGTACAAACAATAGTACGCAAGTATAAACACCATAGGACCACGCAGTCGTCATACCGCTCAGGAAGGAGACGCGTGCTGTGTCCTAGAGATGAACGTACTATGGTGCGAAAAGTGCAAATCAATATCAGAACAACAGCAAAGGACCTTGTGAAGATGCTGGAGGAAACAGGTACAAAAGTATCTATATCTACAGTAAAATGAGTCCTATATCGAAATAACCTGAAAGGCCCCTCAGCAAGGAAGAAGCCACTGCCCCAAAACCGCCATAAAAAAGAGCCTGACTATGATTTGCAACTGCACATGGGGACAAAGATCGTACTTTTTGGATAAATGTCCTCTGGTCTGATGAAACAAAAATAGAACTGTTTGGCCATAATGACCATCGTTATGTTTGGAGGAAAAAGGGGGAGGCTTGCAAGCCAAAAAACACCATCCCAACCGCGAAGCACGGGGGTGGCAGCATCATGTTGTGGGGGTGCTTTGCTGCAGGAGGGACTGGTGCCGTTCACAAAATAGATGGCATCATGAGGACGGAAAATGATGTGGATATATTGAAGCAACATCTCAAGACATCAGTCAGGAAGTTAAAGCTTGGTCGCAAATGGGTCTTCCAAATGGACAACGACCCCAAGCATACTTCCAAAGTTGTGCCAACATGGCTTAAGGACAACAAAGTCAAGGTAATGGAGTGGCCACCACAAAGCCCTGACCTCAATCCCATAGACAATTTGTGGGCAGAACTGAAAAAGCGTGTGCGAGCAAGGAGGCCTACAAACCTGATTGAGTTAGACCAGCTCTGTCAGGAGGAATGGGCCGAAATTCACCCACCCTATTGTGGGAAGCTTGTGGAAGGCTACCCGAAACGTTTGACCAAAGTTAAACAATTTAATGGCAATGCTACCAAATACTAATTGAGTGTATGTAAACTTCTGACCCACTGGGAATGTGATGAAAGAAATAAAAGCTGAAATAAATAATTCTCTCAACTATTATTCTGACATTTCACATTCTTAATGTAAAGTGGTGATCCTAACTGATCTAAGACAGGGAATGAAATGTCAGGAATTGTGAAAAACTGAGTTTAAATGTATTTGGCTATGGTGTATGTAAACTTCCGACTTCAACTGTATATCAGTGATAACCTAAACATTCTGAAACTTTTATTTGATCAAATAAGCCTCTCTTTGCAAATTAGCAATTACATTTTATATTGATCAAATTCAAAATTCTCTCATTTTTGCCATACAAAAAAATCTCCACTTGGTCTGCTTCACGCTTTATTCTCGCGTGGCCTGATTTTGGGGCCGGAGTTAACGTCCATCTATCAACGTCCATCTTTCACCTATCTATAACTATATCTATAAAGGTCATTGCTCTCTTCTCTCACTCTGTCTACCATCTGTATCAACCTCCTCTATCTCTGCTTTTTATCCCCCCCTCTCTCTCCCTCCTATGTATTTCCCGTCCCCCCCCTCCCCATCCTCTCTCTCACTCGCTTTCTTTGGTAGGACGAGCAGGAAGAGGAAGCCGCTTCCAAGAAAAATGCTTTGCAAAAAGCCAAGGAGGTGGCCGAAGTCAGCCCTCAGTCTGCAGCCAACCTGTCTATAGCGGCGTAAGTATCTCTCTTTCTTTCTCTGTTTCCATATCTCTCGCTGTTGTTTCTCTCATCCTTGCCCCCTCATCTCTCTTAGTGTGCTCACTTTTCAACTGCACATACAGACACCTGCGTACTTGCTCGCACACACACACACAGACACACATGCACATGTACACACACATACACACACACAGACACACACGCACAGACACACACGCACACACAGATACGCATACACACACTCACACACTCTAGTGTTTGATCTCCTCCTCCAGTAGGAAGCAGTGAGTGTTAGAAGCTATCTCTGCAGCTCTCAGTTCTCTCATGGTGAAGTCCACAGTGTGTCCACGGTCCACAGTCCTTATAATGTCACAGCAGGGGAGCCTGAGGACGTAGGGACACTGCCAATATCACACATAGAGTTGACCACTACTATTATAGTAAGGTTAAAACTGTTGTTTCTACTCTGAAACATGAACACGTATGCATGCAAGCAAATACTTACATACATACATACACACACGCGCGCACACACACACACACACACTCAATCAATCTCTGACGTAGCCCACTTTTGATGTGTACTCTTGTGTGGTGTGTTGACTATTGTTGTGTGTTGTGTCTTGGACATGTTTCCTAGTCTGCAAGACAGCTAAAGGTGCACTGATAGGGCAATACTAGGAATGGCTTCCACTAGTGAGGTGACTGTGACGTCATTCCTAGCACTGCCCCACCGTGCCAGTATAAATCCAAACCATTCATCTACATATGTGGATGATATAATAGCTTTGCAAGCAGGGTTTTTCCAAGCTGGAATCTCCACACTTGCTAAAGCAGGTTAGGATATACTCTGAGTCCCTGTCTGGGACTCTGGGAAGAAGATTTCTCTCTGGATCTAAATGGGTTACACTTTACCTGACCCCTCCTTCACAAGGCAGACATAACACTATTATAATGATGACATAACACTATTATAATGATGACATAACACTATTATAATGATGACTTAACACTATTATAATGATGACATAACACTATTATAATGATGACATAACACTATTATAATGATGACTTAACACTATTATAATGATGACATAACACTATTATAATGATGACTTAACACTATTATAATGATGACATAACACTATTATAATGATGACATAACACTATTATAATGATGACTTAACACTATTATAATGATGACATAACACTATTATAATGATGACTTAACACTATTATAATGATGACATAACACTATTATAATGATGACTTAACACTATTATAATGATGACATAACACTATAATGATGACATAACACTATTATAATGACGACTTAACACTATTATAATGATGACATAACACTATTATAATGATGACATAGCACTATTATAATAATGACATAACACATGTTGGTAACATGTCACGACAACAAGAAGACTTGGTTAGCGGTTTGTGACTTGAGATATCCGCTGTAAGAGAACATGTGGCTATGATTGTCTCTCTGCCT
Source organism: Hucho hucho (assembly GCA_003317085.1). NCBI lineage: Eukaryota > Metazoa > Chordata > Actinopteri > Salmoniformes > Salmonidae > Hucho > Hucho hucho. The sequence continues at coordinate 296,954 of QNTS01001559.1, read as the reverse complement.
AGTTGTAGAGCGATAGGAACTGCCTTCGTTTGAAGGGTAGTCTGTGTATGGTAGAATGAATGGAGAGATGTGTAGATACACTGAAGACAGTGCAATAGAATTTGTGCAAAAGAGACAAAATGTGAGATATGGACGCCTGTGTAGTGGAAGGGAGATGTGGATCCTGAGATAGAGAAATAGTTTGAGAAAGGTATAGAGGGATAAATAAAGTTTGTGCAAGAGAAAGAAAGATGAAAAATGGAGAGAGAAAGGAGAGGAAGATAAAAAGAGAAAGAAAAAGAGAACAGCATAGAAATGGAGAGATGAATAGAGACATAGCAAGATGGTTGTCTGAGCAGTGTGAGTTGAAATAGTGTGTGTATGTGTTAGTGTAAAGTCGTGTGTGTGTGTGTGTTGGTTGAGGGTTGAGGAGTGTGTTGCCTCATTCACACTATAGGGCCGACCCTAAATGTACTGTGCTGGCTCATCTTTTTTTCAAATGGTTCTTTCCAGCATGGTTCCAGCCACTCTGGTGGATGCGTAACCAGGCCAGCCCAGTACAGCTCTGCTTGGCTAGGTTCTGGTTGGTCATATAGTGTGAATTAGGCATGCGTGTGTTCTCTGTGTCATGTCACTCACCGACTGTTTCCCTCCTCAGCGAGAAAGTAAACAGCACAGGTCACAACGCTTCCGACCCCTTTCTGGACTGGTATTTACTCATTTATACAACTTCTGTTTCTTTTCGCCCGCTTTTCCTTTCCTCTCCTCCTTTAGACCATCCTGTTTTAGTTATCCCCCCCTAATTATGATTTTTTTACTCCTTTGCTTTTTTGTTGGTTTTTGAGTTGGCTTATTTTGAGTATATTTTCTGTTGGCTGCTCCCCGCAGTATGGCTGTGGCTTTACTGTGGTTGACTGTGGTCCCTGGGAAAGGGAGTTAGTGGGGCCGGGGCGCCATTTTGGTTCTTTAGTTGGTAACATCTCAAATGGCACCCTATTCCCCATATAGTGCACTACTGTTGACCTGAGCCTTTCATAAGGGTAGTGCAAAATATGGAGAATAAAGTGTCATCTGAGGTTTGCCCTTTTTTCTCAGAACTTTCATTTTGGGTCTTTTTGTTGATGATTCCATTTTGGTTCTTTCGTTGGGTCCTTTTGGGTTGGGTTTCCTGGTCGACTGTGTAATATTCTAACCTTGCCTCAATATCATTCTCCATCTTGTGCCTCTCTCTGTGTGGTTTCCCAAAGTGGGGCTGGTCTGCCCACTGCTTTGGGAAACTGTGGTCGACCATACTCCTTCAATAGCTCTGTGTTTCTGCCCTGTAGGTCCAGCAAGGTGACCCTTTACACGTGTGTGTGTGAGCTCTGTTTGCATATTTGCTTGTGTTTATATTTCTGTATACCTGTGTATGTAGGTTTCTGTACGTCTGTGTGTTTGTATATTTGTAAATTGGCTCAGATACCACTGCTTAACCTGGTATTTGACACTCTTAACCTCTCCACCCATCCTCTCTTTTCTCTCCCTCTCTGCCTCCCCTCTTTCTCATCTACTCTCCATCATGCTTTCTGTCTCTATTTCTTAACCTCTCTTTTCTCCTCGCTCTTCTCCCCTTTCATCCAACTCTCTGTCCATCTGTCTCACCTTTCCTCCATCTCGCCTCCCTCCTCTTTCTCTCCGCCTGCTCCCTTCTTTCCTCTCTCTTCTCTCATCTCTTACATCCTCTACCTCTCTCTCGGTCCCCCTCTCTCTGTCCCTCCTCTCATCCTTTCCCCTCTCTCCGGCCCTGTAGTAAGGAGCAGCAGAAGAACAATAAGGGTGGTAATAAGTCCGTGTGGGAACAGAGGACCAAGGAGCTGAGGAAACAGACTCTAATGACCAGCAGAGAGGCCCTCTACAACGAACTGGACCCAGAGGACCGCTGGAAGGCAAGGAGAGCTGGAGGGAGGGGGGAAGGATGGAAAGAAGGGAAGGAGAGTGGAGGGATGGAAAGGGGATACCTAGTCAGTTGCACAATTGAATGCATTCAACCAAAATGTTCTACCGCATTTAAGCTGAATCAGAGAGGTGCGGGGGCCTGCCTTAATCGTCATCCACGTCATTGGCGCCAGGGGAGCAGTTGTTGTGGGGGTTAACTGCCTTGCTCAAGGGCAGAACAGCAGATGTTTCCACCTTGCCGGCTCAGGGATTCAAACAAGCAACCTTTCGGTTACTGTCCCAAGCTCTAACCTCTAGGCTACCTGCCACCCCAGAGAGGGAGTAAGGAGGGAGGTGGGTAAGGAGGAAGGGAGACAGTGAGAGACAACAAACCAAATGGAGAAGGGTGGAGAGAGCGATGGAACACAGAAAGGGGAGAAATTGGGAACGTTGGTAACACTTTTTATTGGTCTGGGTAAAGCTGATACTTACCTGCTTGATACTTTCTGGTACTTACCTCATATAGTTAATCATAATTGATAACTACCTGGTAATTACCTGGTACCAAATGTGACATATTGGTTGGTGCCTTTGTCAATTCATAAAATTATTGCAATTACCAATAATTGAATAAAGTTTTTGAAAAATGAAGCGTTATAGGAGGTTATATGACCTCTGGGATGCTAACGATGTTATGCCTCTCCTTGATTCCGCCTGGCCTTCTTCGTCCGTCCCCTGCTTACAACTCTCCCAACCCAACCTTTCCCTCCCTCCCCCCTCCCCTTTCTTCCAGGTGAACTACTCCCGCCACATCCGTCCTGACATGAAGACCCATACAGACCGCCCTCTAGTGGTGGACCCCCAGGAGAACCGCAACAACAACACCAACAAGACCACCAAAGAGCCTGACCCCCGCCTCAGCCAACAGCACGCCGACGAGCTCCTCTGTAAGCAGACACACGTCCACGAGAGAGGAGGTGGGGGAGGAGGAGGTGGGGGCTCAGGGTCTGGTTCAGGCCCTGGAAGGCCCTACGAGCGGGCAGATTCTACGGAGAGACGCAGGAGCCGTAGGGAGAGCAAGGAGCACCAGGAGCTCCAACACCACCACTCCTCCCATACCCGCTTAGATGCAACAATGCTGGGACAGAGTGGAGAGGAGAGGCCCCAGAGAAGGCACCACCACCCACGGGGCCAGGCGGGCTCATCGGAGCACAGGAAACCCCGCCAGCACCGCATGCCCCCAGAGGACGAAGAGGGGGGAGGTGGAGGTGGTGGAGGAGGAGGGGAGAGGCGGCACAAGAGCAGGGGGACAGAAGGAGAAGGCGAGGGGGAGCAGGAGGGGGGTGATGGAGGTGAGAGGAGGCAGAGACGGCATCGCCATGGCACTCAGTCGGGGTGTGATGGTGAGGGGAAGAGGACCCGGCAACACCGCAGGAAGTGAGGGAGACCCTGACACACACAGACACACACGTATATACACACTCACACTTTCCTCTGTCAACCAGTGTCCTTATACAGAAGTTCTCAGAACCTTTCTGACATTTCCCTACTCCTTCTCTTCCCTCACTCTCTCTCGTTTCTCCCTCTCTTCCTTCTCTTTCCCTCTATAGGGATGGTCCCAACCTGTCCACCACACGGCCCATCCAGAAGAGCCTCTGTAGACAGGACAGCCAGTACAGTGAGGACATGGACAATGTCATGAACAGTAAACTGGCCACCAGCCAGCCCCAGCTACCCCCAGGCTCCACCCAGCAGCCCTGCCCAGCCTCGGGCCTCCCCAGCCCAGCCAAACACACTACTCCAGGCCCAGGCTTCGGCCCTGCAGGCCTCAACACTCACCTGACCAACAGCAGCCCAGATGGAAGCCTGGTTCCAGCATACGGAAGTAGCTCCCGGATACCGGACCACACGGCAGTAGACATACCACCCATGTTTCCTTCCCACAACGCCATACTGCAGGGTGAGAGAGAGGGAAGAAAGAGGAGGGGAGGGGGATGGAGGGAGACTGTGTACGACCAAGGTTTATCAGGTCACATCTTCAGTCAAAACATTGAGAAACAGCCACACATGCCATGCTATTTCTGAATTCTTACTCTCTCTCTCCTCTCTCTTTTTCTTGCATCCCTCCAGTCAATAAGAATGCTAACACGGAGCCTCTGCCTAAGAAGGAGGATAAGGATGATGATGATGATGAGAAGGGTGATGAAGATGGACCCAAACCAATGCCTCCCTATAGCTCCATGTTCATCCTCTCTACCACCAACCCGTATGTGGGCGCATGCATGCACACACATGTATATTAATTATTAATTATATTAATTATGTATTTTTTGTTGTTGTTGCAATGTGTGTGTGTCTGTGTGTGTGTGTGATTGTGTGTGTGTGTGCATGTGTGTGTCTGTGTGTGTGTACGTGCATGCTTGTGTATGTCTGTGTGTGATCAGGTTCCGGAGACTATGCCACTACATTGTGACTCTGAAATTCTTTGAGTTTGGTATCCTGTCTACCATCGCTATGAGCAGTATCGCCCTGGCAGCAGAAGACCCCGTCTGGCCAGAATCACCTCGCAACAATGTGAGACACTCAATGCTAGCTCTGTGTCCATATTAGCTTATATTTACTCTCCATGCTAACTTAGCTATTAGCTAACTTTTACTTTACCTTCTGTGCTAACTTAGCTAGTTCAGCTAGCTTCTACTTTACCCTCCATGCTAACTTAGCTGTTAGCTAACTTTTACTTTACCCTCCATGCTAACTGAGCTATTAGCTAGCTTCTACTTTATGTGTGCTAACTCTGTGTCCTCTCTCTCCCTTTATCCAGGTTTTGCGCTACTTTGACTATGTGTTTACGGGAGTGTTCACCTTTGAGATGTTGATTAAGGTAATTCTGAATCTATTTTACTCTAGCTATATATGTTATTTTTTGACGTGAGACAATCAATAACAAAACATATCCACTCTCTCTGTCTCCCTCACTCTACCGCCCCCCTCACTCTCACTTTCTCTCTCTCCCCCTCTTTCTCTTCCACCTCTCTCTCAGATGGTGGATCTGGGCCTGGTGTTGCACCAGGGCTCCTATTTCCGTGACCTGTGGAACATCCTGGACTTTATAGTGGTTAGTGGTGCTCTGGTGGCCTTCGCCTTCACGTAAGTTACCCTCCTGCCCCATCATCTCCTCTCCCCCAACTCTCTCTCTCTCTCTTGTCCTGCCTGCTGCCCCATCTCTTCCTCTCCCCCATCTCCCCCTCTCTCTCCTCTCCTCTCTGCCCCCTCTCTCTGCTGTCCTTGCAAGGGGTCACAACGTCACTGCGTAGCCAGCCTCACAGGCGCCCTGGAGCAAAGCCCTACTCTCTCTCTCTCTCCTCTGTCGCTCTCTCTTCTGTCGCTCTCTCTTCTGACACTCTCGTCTCTTTCTATCCCACGCTCTTGTTCTGTCTCATGTTCACACTCCCACGCTCTCTCTCTCCTGTCTCACTCTGTCTCAGTCTTACCTCCTCTGTCTGTCTTGCTCTGTCTCACTCGATCAACAACCTTCCCACTACCTTCCCATAACATCCAACTCCCCAGGCTACTGGCACTACCGTTTCCCCAATGCCCCTCTCAATCATCGTTCGCCAGAGGCAACCCCTTTCCTCTTCTCCTGTCCTTTATCCCGCTCCCCATCTCACCTGCCCCCCTCGCTCCTCGTTTCTACTTCTCCCCCCTGCGGTCCAACACTATCCCCCTCCCCCTTTCTCTCCCAACGTCCACTACGCCCCCCTCTCTCGCCCCTCTCCTCCCCCTTATCTCCCGTGGGTGTGAGGACCACCCCAGGCACCTGTAACCCTTTAGTGTCCCAGGCGGTTCTGGAGCTGAGGGGCCTGAGCCGCACCCCTCCTCCACCCTTCCTACGGAGCAGGTATTTCAGCTTCCTTCTTCTGCACGCCACTGTCTGAGCTTGGGCTGGGAGTGGGACAGGTGCTATGGCTGGTGATCGCTGGGGCTGGAGCTTGGTGTGGGATAAAGAAGGGTGCCTTAATGAAATAAAGGTTTAGGATGGGATAAGTGCTGGGTCTAAGGCTAAATGGAATGGGAGCTGGGGGTGTGGGGAAAGAGAAATGCTGGGTCTAAGGCTAAATGGAATGGGAGCTGGGGGTGTGGGGAAAGAGAAATGCTGGGGTTGTAGCCGGGATCAGGATGGGGTAAAAAAGAAGAAGGTTAAGGTTGAGACAAGGGGGTTAGGGCTGGAGTGGGGGTGGGGGTGGGGGCAGGTGCGGTTGAGCGAAGAGAGGTGTAGTTCTTGGAATAGTACATTGACACATTGACCCTCTTGAAAAGAGATGCTGAGTCTTAATGTGACCACCTGAGCTGACACAGGATAGATCAACAGACTAAAGGGAATGGTTGGGTTGGGTGTGATGCTAAAATTTGGGTAGGCAAAAAACTGTTGTTTTTGGACTGTGCTAAAATTGTTAGCTTGATTTAGCAAAGATTTCTCTAGGCTGGTTCATTTAGACCTAGGGTATGATTTTACAATTATTTCACACATAGTTGCATGATATAAAGTCATTGGTTAAGGCTTGTGAGTTGATTATTGTACATGCTACCTGAACACATAGTGCATGAGTTATTCTGATAGTATTGATGTGAGTCTTTCTACGCTAACCCAGTCCCCTTATACAGGTGGATCATTGAACAATGGAAAAACATGGAGACCAAGCCATTTTTATTCACTCAATTCAGGAATTGAATTCGAAATGTTGAACCCCTTAAAGAAAATACTGGGATATTTTCAAAACCATTCATTCAATTTCAACTGATCATCTGAATTGACTGAATCAAAATGGAATCGAAAGCCCAACCCTAAAGGAAAGCACGGGTATGAGGATGATGTGCACATAAGCATACATACATACTTGAGGTCCTTATACATGCATATAAGAATGGGAATGGCAATAACTAACAGTCATTTATGTAATGCATATGAAGAACCTATCATAGCTCTGAGTATATGATAATTCATGTTGCGTGTTTTGCAAACAGAAATCACTCCGCTTTGTATTTTCCCAAGCATGTCTTATACTTCCTCAGGGAAGGTCCCTTTCTTCCACCCTTACTCCCTAGGCCCTAACACTTTCTCCCTTTGCTTAACCCTTTGCTTCCCCTCCATAGAGAGGGGCTACAGATTACCATTACAGTGGGCATGCACGTTTTCTTCTCCTTTAAGGGAGAAAGATAGAAAAAGATACCTGGATGTGCCTGCAGAATACTCCCTCCCTCCCTCCCTCACTCCATCCCTCACTCCTTTACTCTGCTCCTGTGGAGAGAAACAAACTGTTCACCATTCCTCCTCCTCCTCACTCCATTTTCATGATCTCTGACTGGATAGGTTCACAGAATGTTAACATTGCCCAGCTAGCATTAGCATCATTACAATTGCCTATCCAGTCCTTTCACATCTGCAGTCATGTGAAGGAGATGCTTTGTAGGAATATTGGGACGCTCAAGGTAGAAGTTGCATCAAACCACAGATCTAAGACCAGATTGTCCTCCCACAAATCCTAACCTTGCCTGTTAGGCTGGTAAAAACAAATATGATCCTAGATCGGTGTCTAGGGACAACTTCATGCTACTCTTCCTCTGAGTGGCCGGTGCTCCAGGGTGGCAGTGGCACCCCCTGTCTGTGGGACTGACCCCCTGATCCTGCCATGTTATGTGTGTATGTGTGTGTCCATGTCAAGTGTATGCGCGTGTGTGCGTGTGTGCGTGCGTGCGTGTGTGCGTGTGTGCGTGTGTGTGTGTGTGTGTGTGTCTTTCTCTATGTATGTGTGTGTTGCATATATATATATGTGTATCTTTCTGTATGTGTGTGTTGCATACTGTATATATGTGTGTGTCTATCTGAGTGTATATGTATGTTCGTGTGTTTCACTTTCTGTGTTAGGCCTGCGTTTTTAGTCTCTGGGTATAATGGAATGTTTCACAAAAATCCAGACAGACAGACAGACAAACAGGTAGCAAGACAGACAGCAAGACAGACAGACAGACTCTGATAGATCAGTCAGATAGTCAGAGACTCTGATAGATCAGTCAGAGAGACAGCAAGACAGATACAGACAGACAGACAGACACTGATAGATCAGTCAGAGAGACAGCAAGACAGACAGACAGACAGACTCTGATAGATCAGTCAGAGAGACAGCAAGACAGACAGAGAGAGAGAGAGACTGAAAGATCAGTCAGACAGACAGAGGTTGTGATAGATTAGTCAGACAAGACAGACAGAGACGCTGATAGATCAGTCAGATAACAGTGAAACTCACAGGGCCAAAGCAGACTCTTAACAGATAAAGATAGTGCCCTTATTCAATTGGTCGAAATCAAGCAGCATTGCAGATAGAACGAGTGCTCCCATTGGAGATCTGTATCACCACTTTGATCTAATTACTCCGTCATCCAGTGTCTGGCCTAATGATTGGTGGTATCTGGGCTCGTGCCGTCATCCTGCATGACTCTCAAATAAATAGAAGAACCGCTGCGCCTGAACATAATGCCCTTCCCAAGGCAGGACACTGATAGGCCGAAACTGGTACACACCTACACTAGTGGACCAATCAGATGACTGGAAGGGAAGTGGTTTGATATTGGTTACTATGGTTACTAACATGGATGTTCCCCTCAGTTGACCCTATGGAATTGTTAAAGCATCATTGATGTTGAGCGTCGATGGTGGCACTAGTTTGGTGCTGTGTCCCAGATATAGAGTTCTCTGTGTGTGTGTGTGTGTGTGTGTGTGTGTGTGTGTGTGTGTGTGTGTGTGTGTGTGTGTGTGTGTGTGTGTGTGTGTGTGTGTGTGTGTGCGTGCGTGTGTGTGTGTGTGTGATAATGGGCTTCAATAAGAGACACACGAAACTAGCATTGAATATATAACTTCCCATGCCAGATAAACAGACAGGTAGCTAGGAGTGTGTATGTTGGGGAGGTTGAAGATATGACAGACAAACAGACAGGTAGCTAGGAGTGTGTATGTTGGGGAGGTTGAAGATATGACAGACAAACAGACAGGTAGCTAGGAGTGTGTATGGTTGAAGATATGTGTGTATGTGAGAGGGGAGGGATCTAACAAAACGCAGGCCTTGCACTCTTTTCTTCTGTTTCTCTGTCCCTCATATGGATGTTTTTCCTCCTTCAAACCCGTCCTTTTCCCTTTGTCCCATTTTCTCTCCTTCTCTGTCTCTTTCTTTTCCTACCTCTCTCTCTCTCTCTCTCCTCTGTCTCGCTGTCTCTGACCCTATCTGATCTCTCCGTTCCGGACCAACAGGAGCAGTAGCGGGTAAAGTTGTGTTCTCTCTCTCTTTCTCTTCTGTAGCACTCTGACTGCTTGTCCTTCCAATCACACGGCTTTCCTCTCTTTCTTTTTTAAATCTGTCGGTCCTCACTGTCGTCCACGTGTCTTTATCTCTCACTGTCGCCCACGTGTCTCTCTCTCTCTCTCTCTGTCGTTCTCCCTGCTCTCTCTGTGAAACAGCTCTAACTAACATACGACTCAAGTGAATTCAACATGAATCAAATGTGAATCGTTCATGTGTGAGTCTGAACTAAGTCTAAAGCAAATCATAAGTGACTCAGAACAGACAATGAGAATTAGAGGACGCAGAGTAATAGGTGAACCATGTGAATCAAGTGAAGAGGAGGGGGAAGTGTGATAGTGTAGATACCTCAGCAGTAATAGCCACAGGTTCTGGGGGCTGATCATGCTGGAGTTAGAGAGCAGATGGAGAGAGGCAGTGAGTCCTAAGAAATACTGCTCATGGAGATCAGACATACAGACACTCACACACGCTATCGCAGGCAGATTTTGTAAGCACACACACATACCTGCACAAATGCAGAAACAGATGTGTAAACACACACACACACACACCTACAGTCAGCCACCAGTAAGTAGCCTTACATCTGGTGTAACAGCTGCAGCCGCAGAAGGAGGTTCTAGAAGACCTCAGGCATCCCCCACCATGACCCCTGACCTTGGAGAGGTCACAGCTGACCTTTTACCCACTGAGGCTGAGTAGGGAAGACCCAGGGAGAAATCTGTAGGCATCTCTCACTGAGAAGCAAGTTAGTTAGTTTGTTAGTTAGTCAGCTAGCCACCTAGTTAGCTAGCCACCTAGTTAGCTAGCCAGCTAGTTAGTTATTCATTCAGATCTTCTATGCAATTGGGACAGGGTTAACTCCACCAACCAGGTGCTAGGGCTAGTCTCTCTTCTGTATATGACCAGATACTCAGAGAGAATCCTGTCCACTCCCACACATGTTAGTATGTCCACTGTCTCCCCTCCAAAAAAAAGAAAGAGGTTTGGCTTGGCATTTCAGCCCAGAAATGCCTGCACAATATGTTTGTCTTTGCCAAAGACCAAGACACAATGTCATGCTGTTTGGGCTATGCTATGAAACCAGCTTGGGGAGGGGAGTGATAGAGCTAGTGTCTCTGTGTAGAAAAGTTCCCCATTCCTCTAGCTGTCAATGGAGAACAAGGTTTCAATACAGCATGGGAAGCTATAGGTTTCAAAGCAGCATGAGTAGACTGCACTGTTTCAGTATTTCAGTGCATGTGTCCGTGGGTTCAGCCACTGCTTAGTGTTGGATGATGCATTGCACAGTAGTAGAGTTGTTGAGACTAGTTTGAATGGAACAATCCATTTTTATACAGCATGTAACAGCATACAGAAAGCTGAAAGTACAGTGCAACTTAACCTTGTAGAAGTAGTCTGTCATAATACAGCATGTTTTGCTTTGTCAACTAACCGTGTCTGAGTTCCTGTCAGTGAGTGAACTCAGCAGCTACGTTCTAGGAATGGTCTCCTACTACTTCTTCTCTCTTCTATTTGAATCAAGAGGGGCTACGCCAGCTTCCTCCATGTGCCGTCCCCTCCCTCTCTGACTGTTTGTGTGTGTGTGTGTTTGTGTGTCCGTGCATGTGTGTGTGTGTGTGTGTGAAACAGGGGGAGCAGTAAGGGGAAAGACATCAGCACAATCAAGTCTCTGAGGGTTCTGAGAGTGTTGCGGCCTCTGAAGACTATCAAGCGTCTTCCAAAGCTCAAGGTGTGTTCAACTCTAACCACGTTTATCACTGTCTGTTAACAGCCACATCCACCATTCTGATAAACATTTCCCCCAGGTAGGACCTTACAGTGTCCAGGCTGTTGGACCTCTCATTTGTCTCATCGTTAACCTTTATTTAAATCTGCACAGAGTTTTCTGGCTTTTTAGACTCTGCCCCGGTCGCATACAGATGGGATGTGTGCCTTTGTTTGACTGTGTATCTCTGTGTCTCCAGGCTGTGTCTGAATGTGTTGTTGTGTATCTCTGTGTCTCCAGACTGTGTCTGACTGTGCTGTTGTGTATCTCTGTGTCTCCAGGCTGTGTTTGACTGTGTTGTTGTGTATCTCTGTGTCTCCAGACTGTGTTTGACTGTGTTGTTGTGTATCTCTGTGTCTCCAGGAAGTGTCTGAACGTGTTGTTGTGTATCTCTGTGTCTCCAGGCTGTGTTTGACTGTGTTGTTGTGTATCTCTGTGTCTCCAGGCTGTTTGACTCTGTTGTTGTGTATCTCTGAGTCTCCAGGCTGTGTTTGACTGTGTTGTTGTGTATCTCTGTGTCTCCAGGCTGTGTTTGACTGTGTNCCTGTAACCCTTTAGTGTCCCAGGCGGTTCTGGAGCTGAGGGGCCTGAGCCGCACCCCTCCTCCACCCTTCCTACGGAGCAGGTATTTCAGCTTCCTTCTTCTGCACGCCACTGCCTGAGCTTGGGCTGGGAGTGGGACAGGTGCTATGGCTGGAGATGGAGCTGGTACTATCGCTGGGGCTGGAGCTTGGTGTGGGATAAAGAAGGGTGCCTTAATGAAATAAAGGTTTAGGATGGGGTAAGTGCTGGGTCTAAGGCTAAATGGAACAGGAGCTGGGGGTGTGGGGAAAGAGAAGGGCTGGGGTTGTAGCCGGGATCAGGATGGGGTAAAAAAGAAGAAGGTTAAGGTTGAGACAAGGGGGTTAGGGCTGGAGTGGGGGTGGGGGTGGGGGCAGGTGCGGTTGAGTGAAGAGAGGTGTAGTTCTTGGAATAGTACATTGATACATTGACCCTCTTGAAAAGATATGCTGAGTCTTAATGTGACAACCTGGGCCGACACAGGATAGATCAACAGACTAAAGGGAATGGTTGGGTTGGGTGTGATGCAAAAATTTGGGTAGGCTAAAAACGGTTGTTTTTGGACTGTGCTAGAATTGTTAGCTTTTTCATGATCCAGACCTCTTATCGTAAACCGTGGCGCCTGAAATGGTGTCCAAGATTTCTCTAGGCTGGTTCATTTAGACCTAGAATATGATTTTACAATGATTTTACACATAGTTGCATGATATAAAGTCATTGGTTAAGGCTTGTGAGTTGATTATTGTACATGCTACCTGAACACATAGTGCATGAGTTATTCTGATAGTATTGATGTGAGTCTTTCCACGCTAACCCAGTCCCCTTATACAGGTGGATCATTGAACAATGGAAAAACATGGAGACCAAGCCATTTTTATTCACTCAATTCAGGAATTGAATTCAAAATGTTGAACGCCTTCAAAGAAAATACTGGGATATTTTTAAAACCATTCATTCAATTTCAACTGATCATCTGAATTGAATGAATCAAAATGGAATCGAAAGCCCAACCCTAAAGGAAAGCACGGGTATGAGGACGATGTGCACATAAGCAAAGATACATACAGTACTTGAGGTCCATATACATGCATATAAGAACAGTCATTTCTGTAATGCATATGAAGAACCTATCATAGTATATGATCATTCATTAGCTGATAGGGGTGTTGCGTGTTTCGCTATCAGAAATCACTCCGCTTTGTATCTTCCCAAGCATGTTTTATACTTCCTCAGGGAAGGTCCCTTTCTTCCACCCTTACTCCCTAGGCCCTAGGCCCTAGGCCCTAAAACTTTCTCCCTTTACTTAACCCTTTGCTTCCCCTCCATAGAGAGGGGCTACAGATTACCATTACAGTGGGCATGCAAGTTTTCTTCTCCTTTAAGGGAGTAAGATTGAACAAGATACCTGGATGTGCCTGCAGAATACTCCCCCTCCCTCCCTCCCTCCCTCCCTCCTTTACTCTGCTCCTGTGGAGAGAAACAAACTGTTCACCAATCCCTTTTACATTCCTCATCCTCCTCACTCCGTTTTCATGATCTCTGACTGGATAGGTTCACAGAATGTTAGCATTGCCCAGCTAGCATTAGCATCATTACAATTGCCTATCCAGTCCTTTCACATCTGCAGTCATGTGAAGGAGATGAAGCTTTGTAGGAATATTGGGATGCTCAAGGTAGAAGTTGCATCAAACCACCGATCTAAGACTAGATTGTCCTCCCACACATCCTAACCTTGCCTGTTATGCTGGTAAAAACGAATATGATTCTAGATCAGTGTCTAGGGACAACTTCATGCTACTCTTCCTCTGAGTGGCCGGTGCTCCAGGGTGGCAGTGGCACCCCCTGTCTGTGGGACTGACCCCTGATCCTGCCATGTTATGTGTGTCCATGTCAAGTGTATGTGTGTGCGTGCGTGCGTGCGTGCGTGCGTGTGTGTGTGTGTGCGTGTGTGTGTGTGTTTGAGTATTTCATGTATGTGTGTGTGTTTGAGTATTTCATGTATATATTTTTCTTTCTGTATGTATGTGTGTGTGTTGCATATATATATTTATCTTTCTGTATGTGTGTGTTGCATACTGTATATATGTGTGTGTCTATCTGAGTTTATATGTATGTTTGTGTGTTTCACTTTCTGTGTTAGGCCTGCGTTTTTAGTCTCTGGGTATTTATTTTATTATTTTTTTTATTTCCCCTTTATTTAACCAGGTAGGCTAGTTGAGAACAAGTTCTCATTTACAACTGCTACCTGGCCAAGATAAAGCAAAGCAGTTTGACACATACAACAACACAGAGTTACACATGGAATACACAAACACTCAGTCAATAATACAGTAGGAAAAAAAAACTAATCTATATACAATGTTTGACAAAGGTCCAGACAGACAGACAGACAGACTCTGATAGATCAGTCAGACTCTGATAGATCAGTCAGGGAGACAGCAAGACAGACAGACAGACAGACAGACTCTGATAGATCAGTCAGAGAGACAGCAAGACAGACAGACAGACAAACAGACTCTGATAGATAAGTCAGAGAGACAGCAAGACAGACAGACAGACAAACAGACTCTGATAGATAAGTCAGAGAGACAGCAAGACAGACAGACAGACTGATAGATCAGTCAGAGAGACAGCAAGACAAACATACAGACTCTGATAGATCAGTCAGAGAGACAGCAAGACAGACAGACAGACAGACAGACAGACAGACAGACTCTGATAGATAAGTCAGAGAGACAGCAAGACAGACATACAGACAGACAGACTCTGATAGATCAGTCAGAGAGACAGCAAGACAGACAGAGAGAGAGAGACTGAAAGATCAGTTAGACAGACAGAGATTGTGATAGATTAGTCAGACAGACAGAGACGCTGATAGATCAGTCAGATAACAGTGAAACTCACAGGGCCAAAGCAGACTCTAACAGATAAAGATAGTGCCCTTATTCAATTGGTCGAAATCAAGCAGCATTGCAGATAGAACGAGTGCTCCCATTGAAGATCTGTATCACCACTTTGATCGAATTACTCCGGCATCCAGTGTCTGGCCTAATGATCGGTGGTATCTGGGCTCGTGCCGTCATGTGTGTGTGTGTGTGTGTGTGCGTGTGTGTGTGTGTGTGTGTGTGTGCGTGTGCGTGTGTGTGATAATGGGCTTCAATAAAGGCATAGATTGTTTAGCAACGAAACTAGCATTGAATATATAACTTCCCATGACAGACAAACAGACAGGTAGCTAGGAGTGTGTATGTTGGGGAGGTTGAAGATATGACAGACAAACAGACAGGTAGCTAGGAGTGTGTATGTTGGGGAGGTTGAAGATATGACAGACAAACAGACAGGTAGCTAGGAGTGTATATGTTGGGGAGGTTGGAGATATGACAGACAAACAGACAGGTAGCTAGGAGTGTGTATGTTGGGGAGGTTGAAGATATGACAGACAAACAGACAGGTAGCTAGGAGTGTGTATGTTGGGGAGGTTGAAGATATGTGTGTATGTGAGAGGGGAGGGATCTAACAAAACGCAGGCCTTGCACTCTTTTCTTCTGTTTCTTTGTCTCTCATATGGATGTTTTTCCTCCTTCAAACCCGTCCTTTTCCCTTTGTCCCGTTTTCTCTCCTCTGTCTCTTTCTTTTCCTACCCCTCTCTCTCTCTCTCCTCTGTCTCGCTGTCTCTGACCCTCTCTGATCTCTCCGTTCCGGACCAACAGGAGCAGTAGCGGGTAAAGTTGTGTTCTCTCTCTCTTTCTCTTCTGTAGCACTCTGACTGCTTGTCCTTCCGATCACACGGCTTTCCTCTCTTTCTTTTTTAAATCTGTCCGTCCTCACTGTCGCCCACAACTTTATCTCTCTCTCTCTCACTGTCACCCACGTGTCTTTATCTCTCTCTCTCTCACTGTCGCCCACGTGTCTTTATCTCTCTCTCTCTCTCACTGTCACCCACATGTCTTTATCTCTCTCTCTCTCTCACTGTCGCCCACGTGTCTTTATCTCTCTCTCTCTCACTGTCACCCACGTGTCTTTATCTCTCTCTCTCTCTCTCTCTCACTGTCACCCACGTGTCTTTATCTCTCTCTCTCTCACTGTCGCTCACGTGTCTTTATCTCTCTCTCTCTCTCACTGTCGCCCACGTGTCTTTATCTCTCTCTCTCTCTCTCTCTCTCTGTCGTTCACCCTGCTCTCTCGGCTGAACAGCTCTAACTAACATACGACTCAAGTGAATTCAACATGAATCCAATGTGAATCGTTCATGTGTGAGTCTGAACTAAGTCTAAAGCAAATCATAAGTGACTCAGAACAGACAATGAGAATTAGAGAACGCAGAGTAATAGGTGAACCAAGTGAATCAAGTGAAGAGGAGGGGGAAGTGTGATAGTGTAGATACAGCAGCAGTAATAGCCACAGGTTCTGGGGGCTGATCATGCTGGAGTTAGAGAGCAGATGGAGAGAGGCAGTGAGTCCTAGGAAATACTGCTCATGGAGATCAGACATACACACACACATCCATGCAAACAAACACTCACACACACGCTATCGCAGGCAGATTTTGTAAACACACACACATACCTGCACACATGCAGAAACAGATGGGTAAACACACACACACACACCTACAGTCAGCCACCAGTAAGTAGCCTTATATCTGGTATAACAGCTGCAGCCGCAGCAGGAGGTTCTAGAAGACCTCAGGCATCCCCCACCATGACCCCTGACCTTGGAGAGGTCACAGCTCACCTTTTACCCACTGAGGCTGAGTAGGGAAGACCCAGGGAGAAATCTGGAGGCATCTCTCACTGAGAAGCAAGTTAGTTAGTTCATTAGTTAGTCAGCTAGCCACCTAGTTAGCTAGCCAGCTAGTTAGTTATTCATTCAGACCTTCTATGCAATTGGTTACCTCCACCAACCAAGTGCTAGAGCTAGTCTCTCTTCTCTATATGACCAGAAACTCAGAGAGAATCCTGTCCACTCCCACACATGTTAGTATGTCTACTGTCTCCCCTCCAAAAAAAAGAAAGAGGTTTGGCTTGGCATTTCAGCCCAGAAATGCCTGCACAATATGTTTGTCTTTGCCAAAGACTAAGACACATTGTCATGCTGTTTGGGCTATGCTATGAAACCAGCTTGGGGAGGGGAGTGGTAGAGCTAGTGTCTCTGTGTAGAAACGTTCCCCATTAATCTAGCTATCAATGGAGAACAAGGTTTCAATACAGCATGGGAAGCTATAGGTTTCAAAGCAGCATGAGTAGACTGCACTGTTTCAGTATTTCAGTGCATGTGTCTGTGGGTTCAGCCACCTTGCTTAGTGTTGGATGATGCATTGCACAGTAATAGAGTTGTTGAGACTAGTTTGAATGGAACAATCCATTTTTATATAGCATTTTTATGTAGAAGTAGTCTGTCATAATACAGCATGTTTTGCTTTGTCAACTAACCGTGTCTGAGTTCCTGTCAGTGAGTGAACTCAGCAGCTACCTTCTAGGAATGGTCTCCTACTACTTCTTCTCTCTTCTATTTGAATCAAAAGGGGCTACGCCAGCTTCCCTCATGTGCCGTCCCCTCCCTCTCTGACTGTTTGTGTGTGTGTGTGTGTGTGTGTGTTTGTGTGTCCGTGCATGTGTGTGTGTGTGTGTGTGAAACAGGGGGAGCAGTAAGGGGAAAGACATCAGCACAATCAAGTCTCTGAGGGTTCTGAGAGTGTTGCGGCCTCTGAAGACTATCAAGCGTCTTCCAAAGCTCAAGGTGTGTTCAACTCTAACCACGTTTATCACTGTCTGCTACCAGCCACATCCACCATTCTGATATACATTTCTCCCAGATAGGACCTTACAGTGTCCAGGCTGTTGGACCTCTCATTTGTCTCATCTTTAACCTTTATTTAAATCTGCACAGAGTTTTCTGGCTTTTTAGACTCTGACTCATACAGATGGGCTGTGTGCCTTTGTTTGACTGTGTATCTCTGTGTCTCCAGGCTGTGTCTGACTGTGTTGTTGTGTATCTCTGTGTCCAGGCTGTCTGACTGTGTTGTTGTGTATCTCTGTGTCTCCAGAGTGTGTCTGACTGTGTTGTTGTGTATCTCTGTGTCTCCAGGCTGTGTTTGACTGTGTTGTTGTGTATCTCTGTGTCTCCAGGCTGTGTTTGACTGTGTTGTTGTGTATCTCTGTGTCTCCAGACTGTGTTTGACTGTGTTGTTGTGTATCTCTGTGTCTCCAGGCTGTGTTTGACTGTGTTGTTGTGTATCTCTGTGTCTCCAGGCTGTGTTTGACTGTGTTGTTGTGTATCTCTGTGTCTCCAGGCTGTGTCTGACTGTGTTGTTGTGTATCTCTGTGTCTCCAGGCTGTGTCTGACTGTGTTGTTGTGTATCTCTGTGTCTCCAGGCTGTGTTTGACTGTGTTGTTGTGTATCTCTGTGTCTCCAGGCTGTGTTTGACTGTGTGGTCAACTCCCTGAAGAACGTCCTGAACATCCTCATCGTCTACATGCTCTTCATGTTTATATTTGCTGTGGTGGCCGTGCAGCTGTTCAAAGGAAGATTCTTCTACTGCACTGACGAGTCCAAAGAGTTTGAGCGCGATTGCAGGTCAGGAGACACACTCATGAAGACACACATACTGTATGAACACATGATGTAGACACACACACACACACAGTATTAAGTATGAACAATCTGTTGTGTGTTCCAGGGGCGAATATCTAGTCTATGAGCGGAATAATGAAGTGAAGGCGCAGAAGCGGGAGTGGAAGAAGTACGATTTCCACTACGACAACGTGCTTTGGGCCCTGCTCACCCTCTTCACCGTGTCTACCGGAGAGGGGTGGCCGCAGTAAGTACAGTACAAACACACACACACATGTGCACGCACACACACACACATACACACACACACACACGTGCACGCACACACACGCAGACTGATAGACACATAGACACATGTTCATGCACACACACAAAAAAACTATTTCTCTCTCTCTTTCAAACACACACACACATACACACACACCCAAACACATAAACACAACCCCCAGCCAAACACAACTGCCCCACCCCCCCTATCCTAACCATCCCTCTCTCCTCTCTACCTTCCACCAGGGTGCTGAAACATTCAGTGGATGCGACCTATGAGAATCAGGGCCCGAGCCCGGGGTACCGGATGGAGATGTCCATCTTTTACGTGGTGTACTTCGTGGTCTTCCCCTTCTTCTTCGTCAATATCTTCGTAGCTCTCATCATCATCACTTTCCAGGAGCAAGGAGACAAGATGATGGAGGATTACAGTTTAGAGAAAAACGAGGTGAGAAGAGAGGGACAGGAGGGGGAGGGAGAAGGCAGAGAGGTTAGAGATGAATGACATGAAAAAGGGATGGCAAAGATACTGTATATATATTTTTTTTTAACTAGGAAAGTCAGTTAAGAACAAATTCTTATTTACAATGACGGCC
>QNTS01001559.1:255298-268810 GCA_003317085.1 Hucho hucho | reverse complement strand
CTCCCTTCCCCCTCCCCCTTTCTCTTCTGCCCACAGAATTACTTCAAAGATGCCTGGAACATTTTTGACTGTGTGACAGTCCTGGGCAGCATTACAGATATTTTAGTGACTGAGCTCGGGGTAAGTGAGGAGTCAGGGGGATGGTGTATATGTGTGGGGGTGGGCAGGGGGAATTAACAGTGGGAAAGGGAAAGGGTGTGTCAGCAAGTTCAGCAGTATACATGGACATGGTGTTTTTTATGTGTGTGTGTGTGTGTGTGTGTGTGTGTGTGTGTGTGTGTGTGTGTGTGTGTGTGTGTGTGTGTGTGTGTGTGTGTGTGTGTGTGAGAGAGAGAGAGATAGAGTGTGTGTGTGAGAGGGAGAGAGAGAGAGAGAGAGAGAGAGATGGGTGGGACAGGTAGAGAGAGAGGGGGGGACAGATAGAAAGAGAGCGGGGGCACATAGAGAAGCAGAGAGAAAGGCAGAGACTGTAGTGTACAGGATCTTGCATTGCTCAGTGAAGCTTGAACATATTTTGAAAGCCTTATGTAATTGTCCCAATTGGTGGAGAGCAGAGCAGAGACCTGGATCTGGTAGCCCAGCCACCACTGACAACACTCAGGAGACTAACACACACACACACTCATGCACATACACACACAGACTACTCTACTGATCTGCTAGGCAACCTGACAGCCAATCAAATAACCAGCCTCAAAACAATCTGGCCAATCGGACTGTTCCTCTAGCCAGACAACCACTTAGCAACCAGTTGGATAGTGAAAAATTATAGCCAATGAAGTAGACACATTAGTTATTCAGGCAGGTAATGTGTGTGTGTGTGTGTGTGTGTGTGTGTGTGTGTGTGTGTGTGTGTGTGTGTGTGTGTGTGTGTGTGTGTGTGTGTACGTGCGTGTGCGTGTGTGTGTTTTAATGCCTTTATAAACCATATTATGAAATATGAATATTGTTTTTGAATGTTGTGTGTCTCTGAGACAGTCCTGACAACTATACCCTTTGTTTCCATTAAAACACCTAAACTCTATCAACTCTGGTCCTGGAGAGCTATAGGCTTTTCTAACCAGCCCAGCACCAACAGATCTGATTAAACCTTTTACTCCTCATCGGGACCTTGATTGGTTGATTGGTTGAATCAGGTGTGTTACTGCTGGGCTGGAACAAAAGCTTGAACATCATGTAGCTCTGCATGACAAAGGTTGGTGACCACAGGCATAATCATAGAAATCAAATCGGATTTTATTTCAATGGGTATAGTATTTTGACATAATGTTATATATCATGTATATTACGATTACAAAATATCTTAGTAGTGGCAAGAGTTTTTCCTGACTACATGACTTGAACTAGACCCTCGTTTTTCCTGTCAGTTTTTATGGTGAGGAAAAACTCCTGTCCCCAACTATGCTCTATAAGCCGTCCTACCAGGTGTTACTGGCAGTGGATGTTAATGGCATAAGAATCAGGTGGAATAGGTTCCTCCTCTCTAAACTGACCTCAGATCAGTCCGAGACACCATTTGATCGAGAGGGACCTTTGAACATGAAAAAGCAAGCCCTGTTCTTGGATCAGTCCAGTGGTAGTCCATCAAAGCAGCCTTTAATTTTTGTCAGCTCAAGTTAAAGCTGTAGCTGCCATTGCGCTGATTCAAACGCACGATTTGACAATCATGTTCATTTTCCTCGCAATCCAATGGAAGCTTGTTAGTGTGTTGATGTTAAAAGTAATCTCATGTTAAGCGTAATCTCATGTTAAGCGTAATCTCATGTTAAGCGTAATCTCATGTTAAGCGTAATCTCATGTTAAGCGTAATCTCATGTTAAGCGTAATCTCATAATATATATTTTTAACTTCACCTGTTTCCTAGTCGTTGATATCCCTGCTGTTGTATGTATGGAGGCAGTGTTATGACTCAACTGAACTCCGTAATAATGAGTGTACATAATGACAATTCATTTCCTGTTTGATCTTTTTTTACATGCTTTCTTTAACTCTACGCTACTTAATGGCAACTACTTCGTCCCTCTCCCTTCTGACGAATCCATCCAATCAAAATGCACTATGTGTCCATCCATGAAACCTGGCCTGGCCAATCGCACTCTTTGTTAAATCAACCTCCAAAAATGCCACTATAAACCATGTCATCTGCAACATCCACATGTAGATGGTTTGTACTTTTTTGGAGATACTTTAATTACTGCATCCATTTCCTGGTGTGGCTGTGGTGATGCATGTTGCCCGACTCCTCACCCTGGCAGTGACCCCTGACCTTTGATCTCTAACCCAGGTTTGACAAGATGACTCGACTGACCTCCTGCTCCCAGTCACCGGACAGAGACATTCGACCAATTCCAAATGGACTACCCCTTGTATAGATCTAAAAGGATCAGATAGGATTCAGCAAATATTCCACCTAGCCTATCTGGATGGATTCCTTGTCAGATTACTGATACCAGTCCAGTGCTTTCAGATCTACACATGTGATAAACCTAGAGGGGCTTGAGGTCAATTTGGAACTGGCCAGTAGTCATTGTCCTAATATCCTTCAGGTTCTGATTTAATACTGTTCAAATGCATTCTTCCTTCCTCCCTTCCTTGAAGTGATCACAGCTATGATCTGACTGATCTGACTGCCAAAATAAAGGAAACACTTTATTAAATGAGGGTTCTGGCTGCTGTGTTATGGTGTGGGGTGCTTTTTCCTGGCATGGTCCACTCAACCCTTTAGAGGGCAAGGTAAACAGCAATAAATACACAGCCTTTCTGAGTGATCCCCTTCAACCTTTCTCTCTTGATGGGAGTGGTCTCTTCCCGGATGACAATGCCCCCATCTACAGGGCACGAGTGCTCACTGAATGGTTTGATGAGCATGAAAATGGAGCGACGCCTGAGACAGGAGTAATGAAATTTTCTCACGGAAGAATGGCGTTGCATCCCTCCAATAGCGTTCCAGACAGGGAATGTTGGTGTTTCCTCTATTTTGGCAGTTACCTTTATGTAGCTATGTGGTGGAACTTCTGCTCTCGCTAATCTGATCATGTTCAATCAGTGATTATTTCAAGGAGGGAAGGAAGAACAAATGTGTTGTAAAAGTATTCTATCAGATCTGTGGTAATGTAGGAAAGGAACAAGGAAGGAAGCGGGTCAAGCCTATTAGGACACAGCCATTGTCCTGTGGACAATACTCTCACAATCACTAGACATGCACCACTGCTTACATTCCTTAAAATCAATCACACACACACACCCACATGCATGCTAGTGTCTGTGAGAGCCAGGGGAGTAAGGTGTGACAGGAGTGCACAGAGTGACTGGGTCTAAAGCTTCACCCATGGCAGAACGGGCTACAGTGCATGCTGCCCCACTGCATGTCTCTGGCAGGGATGACACACACGTATACTACTCATAGACACAAGTTAAACACACACCCAGACATACATGGACACTGACCTACACACAAATACACACGCATACAACAGTACATAGCTAAATAAATACACACACATAGGCTTGTGTTGCAATACCATAGTGAACATGCTCTTGATGGGAGCTGAATGTGCCTACTGCAAAGCCCTCTCTAACCCAGAACCATTCCCTTGGTAGAGGGTTGAAGGACCATGCACATCATAGGACAGTGAGCATCATACACATAGTTTACAGTAATAAAATAGGACAGTGAGCATCACACACATAGTTTACAGTAATCAAGTACAGTTTTATTTCTGTAGTGGTTTTTACAAATGCTTTCACCATTAAGTGTGCAAGGCGAAGTCGTATGATTCGCCCTATGAATATGGAATTATAGTAATGCTATCACTGATATATCAACATTAGAACTTTGTACCAATTATATTTCTAAATATCATCAATATATTTGCAGTTTGTCCTTCAACCCAGAACCCCACTCCCCCTCCCCTTTCTCTGACTGTGATGCAAGAAAGGTTGGGGTCAATTCCATGTAAATTCTGTTATTTCAGGAGGTGACTTGAAATTCAGGAGTCCTCTTAAAGCAACAGTGGACAATTTTCTATTTTATGAATTAAATGTTATTTCATTTTATCCCCTGAATTGAGTGAACTGAAATGGAATCGAACCTGACTTTATAGTGTCACAGGACTAAAACGAGCCAATCCCTTGTGGAGGAGAGCTGTCAGCTTTGCTGCGTTGCGTTGACACGTGGTTAGCTTGCTGTGATCTAGCTAGCTCCATATTGTGCGGTGGTGCGTTTGCCTTGAGGATCAGTGCATTTGGTTGTATTTACGAGAAAAATGGTTCCCTACACCTACTACTACTACTACTACTACTACTACTACTACTACTACTAACTACTACTACTGCTGCTACTATTACTACTACTACTACTACTACTACTACTAACTACTACTACTGCTGCTACTATTACTACTACTACTACTACTACTACTACTACTACTACTACTGCCTCCTACTACTAGTACTGCTACTACTGCTAGTACTGCTACTATTACTACTACTACTACTACTCATACTACTACTGCTACTACTACTCATACTACTACTACTACTACTACTCAAATCAAATTTAATTTGTCACATGCGGCAGGTAGCCTCATGTGGGGGGCGGCAGGTAGCCTAGTGGTTAGATCGTTAACCCACTGTTCCCCGGTAGGCCGACATTGTAAATAAGAATTTGTTCTTAACTGATTTGCCTAATTAAATAAAGGTTAAATAAATACAATTTAAATTAAAAACTTGCGCCGAATACCGTGAAATACTTACTTACAAGCCCTTAACCAACAATGCAGTTCAAATAGAGTTAAGAAAATATTTACTAAATAAACTCATGTAAAAAAAAAAGAAGAAAATTACATAACAATAACGAGGCTATATACAGTGGGTACTGGTACAGAGTGTGCTGTGGTACAGGTTAGTCGAGGTAATTGTGAATGTTGCCCTGTTTAAAGGTCTTGCTCACATCAGCTACAGAGAGCGTGATCCCACAGTCGTCCGGAACAGCTGGTGCTCTTATACATGCTTCAGTGTTGCTTACCTCGAATCAAGCATAAAAGTCATTTAGCTCGTCTGGTAGGCTCGCGTAACTGGGCAGCTCGCGGCTGGGTTTCCCTTTGTAGTCCGTAATATTTTTCAAGCCCTGTCACATCTGACGAGGATTCAATCTTCATCATGTATTGACGCTTTGCCTGTTTGATGGTTCGTCTGCAGGCATAGCGGGATTTCTTATAAGCATCTGGATAAGTGTCCCGGTCCTTGAAAGCGGCAGCTCTAGCCTTTAGCTCAGTGCGGATGTTGCCTGTAATCCTTGGCTTCTGGTTGGGAAATGTACGTACGGTCATTGTGGGGATGTCGTCGTCAATGCACTTATTGATGAAGCCGGAGACTGAGGTGGTATACTCCTCAATGCCATTGGATGAATCCCGGAACATATTCCAGCCTGTGCTAGCAAAGCAATCCTGTAGCGTATCATCCGCGTCATCTGACCACTTTTGTATTGAGCGAGTGACTGGTACTTCCTGCTTTAGTGTTTGCTTGTAAGCAGGAATCAGGAGGATAGATTTATGGTCAGATTTTCCAAATGCAGGGCGAAGGAGAGCTTTGTATGCATCTCTGTGTGTGGAGTAAAGGGGGTCTAGAGTTTTTTTCCCTCTGGTTGCACCTTTAACATGCTGGTAGAAATGAGGTAAAACGGATTTAAGTTTGCCTGCATTAAAGTCCAAGGCCACTAGGAGCGCCGCTTCTGGATGAGCATTTTCTTGTTTGCTTATGGCCTTATACAGCTCGTTGAGTGCGATCTTAGTGCCAGCATTGGTTTGTGATGGTAAATAGACGGCTACGAATAATACAGATGAGAACTCTACCTTGAGACTTCTTTAATATTAGACATTGTGCACCAACAGTTATTGACAAATAGACACACACCCCCGCCCCTCGTCTTACCAGACGTAGCTGCTCTGTCCTGCCGATGCACGGAGAAGCCAACCAGCTCTAAATGATCAGTTTTGTCGTTCAGCCACGCCTCAGTGAAACATAAGATATTACAGTTTTAATGTGCCGTTGGTAGGATAGTCTTGATCGTAGATCGTCCAGTTTGTTTTCCAATGAATGAACACTGGCCAATAATATGGAGGGTAGCGGTGGTTTACCTACTCTTCTTTCAAATTCTTTTTCTCCGTCTTTTCTTCACACTGATGACGGGAATTTGGGCCTTGTCTTGACAAAGCAGAAAAAGACTTTGTCCAGTTCGAGGTGAGTAATCGCTGTTCTGATGTCCAGAAGTTATTTTCGGTCATAAGAGACGGTAGCAGCAAATTATGTAGAGAATGAGTTACAAACAATGTGAAAAAACAAACAAAATAGCACAGTTGGTTAGGAGCCATCCCCTCCGGCGCCATTATATCTGAGCATTGTGGGGACCTACTACTACAAACTACTTCTACTACTACTACCACTACTACCAGCTACTGCTACTACTACAAACTACTACTACTAATACTACAAACTACTACTACTACTACTGCTACCACTACTACCAACTACTACTACAAACTACTACTACTACTACTACTTCTACTACTACTACTACTACTACTACTACTACAAACTACTACTACTACTACTACTACCACTACTACAAACTACTACTACTACTACCACTACTACCAACTACTACTACAAACTGGTACTACTACTACTACTTTCTACCTACTGCTACTACTTACTAACCCAATTGGGTAACAATGATTAGGTTCTGAAAACGTATGATTTTCCTTTCCCCTGTATCGATTCCCTTCTTCTAACTCCTTGGATATGCCCGAGCCTGTTACAAGCCTTGAATATTTTGGTTTGGTTTGCATTTGATTCCAGTTCTGTTTGGTTGCTTTTATGTTGGTTTTGAATCCTCCTCATTTGGTTTTGAACTTTTCCCCTGCTTTTATGGTTTGGTTTGTTTTAAGACAGGAAATAGTTATCTAACATTGCATGGCAAGTGATAAGCTTCTCCTCTCTACCCCGTACCTCCTTTTCTCCACCCTTCTCTCCCTCTATTTGTCCCTGCCTCTATCTTTCCATCCCTCTCTTCCCCCTTTTTCCATCTCTCCTTCTTTCTATCCCTCACCCCTCCCATTTCTCTCTTTCTATCTATATCTCTATCTCTTTCTCTCTCTCTCTCTCTCTCTCTCTCTCTCTCTCTCTCTCTCTCTCTCTCTTACTCTTGTGTCTGGTCATACTGTGGGTGTACATCTTATTGAAGTAGTTGAACTCAAAGGACTCTGACAAGTCCCGACGGTCCGAGTAGTTTGACGAGGCCGTCCCTCTCTGGTAGGCGTAGGACGAGACCTGGAAACAGGTTAGGAAGTTCCATTACGGTGTGTGTGTGTGTGTGTGTGTGTGTGTGTGTGTGTGTGTGTGTCACACACACACACACACACACACACACACACACAGAGATAAGCTTTGTGGGGACCTAACCTATGAGAATACACCCACACAGACCTTAGTAGTAGCATTGTGGAGACCTCTGGCAGAATACACACACAAAACCAGAGGTGTGGACTCGAGTCACATGACTTGGACTCGAGTCAGATTTGCGTCACACATTTGATGACTTGAGAGTCAACTTCATAGAAAATAAAACAACTTGAGACTTGACTTCGACTTGGAGCCTCAAGACTTGGGACTCGACTTAGACTTGAGACTGAAGACTTATCTGGCCAGGTTTTTTAATGTTTTGACATTAGTTTTGTGTCACTCATTCAGTATTGCACTTGCAACAACAACAAAAAGATTTGCTTGTGAAATGCACACTCGTCCCTCTGATTGGACCAGCAAACCGTCAATCAACACAGCTATAGCAGCACACTGAGAAGGTTTTGGGGGGGTCGCTGAAACTGTGAAACTGAATGGGAAAAATACAAAAAAATTATAGACTACCGTTTAAATGTTATATTTATACCCTTGGTTATTCGATCTGGTCACTATCATAAGCCTACGGAATTGCACCAAATTATTGTAATCTGTGCTTCAGAACCAAAAAACTGAGCGTCTTGACTGTTGACCAATGACCAGTCATCAGCATTGCGCTCAAAGGCAGGCGCACATATCCAGACTAGTGACCAGAAAGAAAGCACTTAATTTTCTCCGGTTTGCCTGGAAAAAACAGAGTAGCCTACCTACATTAATCAATCTGCTACAGGCTCATCTTTGAAATATAAAGGAGAGCCGCACACCCAAGGAGCTCAGATGCAATATATATATATATATATATTTATGTCCCAACGTTTTGACAGACAAGCTGTCTTCAACAGGGTACAGGCTCATATAAACAATAGGCTGATAATTTCATTGATAATTTTCATATTTCAGATAGGCCTAGTTTAGGTGGATTATATGTCTAAAGCTATATGTAACATCGCACTACCTTCAAAATCCATCCGATCCTGCAACCCCCTCTGCATACATGCAGGCCGTATGATCCTGGTTGCTCTGGACTCCAGAGGAGTTAAAAGGTGACATGATATCCCTAGTTGATATTGACTGTAAACATGAATGACTTTCAGCTCAAAATGAAAGTGTAAAACAAAGTTTATTTCTGTTTCTTGCTTTTTGAAAATGAATCACCTGTGAGCGCGTATGCACATGGGGGGTCGCAAGCTTTGAACCACTCCTTTTTGGGAGTCACGGGTCAAAAAGAGAACTGGTCACTGAATGGTTTGATGAGCTAGCGAAAATGTTGCTGGCTTGCTGTACAGCTATATCATCTGCTGTACAGCTATATAATCGGGTGCAGTGCAAACATCAAATTGTAGGGAGAGAGGATTGACATAAATAAATATGCAGCTCCAAAAATTGTGATTGTGAAGAATATTACTTTGCATGCTCACCAGCGATGGGACATCAAGCAACAATTACTGGCATAGGTTTACTGGTATTTTGGTATGTCAAAATTGCTTGAAATTGAATGAATGAAAATGAAGCTTGGATTTGGAATTTGTTGTCCAAATTAATTATTACGTAATCAAAATAAGGAAAAGGGCTGTCTGGTAGCCACAATAAATAGACAAAGATTTTGTGACCTTGGGAGTATAAGGCTCTATCTGCACTAAGCAAAGTCTGAGATATTGAGCATCAGTTTTCATATCCCAGATCTCAGATGTCACATGTGCTTTCTCTCCGGCCTCTAGGTCACCAGGCTGCTTGTTAGGGCGCACACCTGTCACCAGCGTTAGGCGCATAATGACACTCACCTGGACTCCATCACCTCCTTGATTACCTGCCCTTTATATGTCACTCCCTTTGGTTTCTTCCCCAGTCGTCATTGTTGCTGTTTCATGTCAGTGTGTTTGTGTTTCTTGTTTTGTTCATTTATTTATTAAATGTATTCACTCCCTGAACTTGCTTCCTGACTCTCATACATCGTTACATCAGAACTGTTTTGTAGTGAATTATTTTTAGGGGGGTGCATTAGCAGATAAGCTTATGGCTCTGAAATGTCAATCTGGGTTCAGCCATAAGGTTCTATTTGACACTTCTAAATTAGACATATTCAGTTCATAAGAAGACTGTAGCTATTTGAATACATAAATGATAGAATTAGTATTTGACCAAAATAGTCAGAACACATCATCAAATACATTAAGACATGCATTATGATCATTAGACAAATGACTGTTATCACTGAACAACGATGTGACATCACAGATAGAATTTTATAGTTTACATTTTTTCACTTAAAATGTACTTTTAAAAAAATATAACTTTACAGACATATTAAGAACCATCTAAAGATCTATTATATGTGACTAACTCATTTCTGACAAATGTCAGATAGAACCTTATAGTCCCAAGGCCTGGATTTGTAGTTGAACAAGTCATTGCATGTATAGATTTGTTTACTTGACTTGTGACTTGACTCGACTTTCCCTTAGAATGCACGACTTGGACTAGACTCGTGACTCGACCTGTTCTTTCTGGGACTAGACTAGAGACTCGACCTGTTCTTTCTGCGACTAGACTCGAGACTCGACCTGTTCTTTCTGGGAGTAGACTCGAGACTCGAATAGTAGTGATTTGGTCCCACCTCTGCACAAAACCCACTGAGCAGCATTGTGGGGACCTATGACAGAATACAAACACACACACACACATTGAATAGTTCTCCAGGTCTTTATGTCTGTGTTTAGGCGCTGCCGTACGTGTGCCTGCTTATTGGCATGCTGTTCTTCATCTATGCCATCATCGGGATGCAGGTGAGTAGAGACACGAGAAGAAAAACAAGTCAAAATGAATGGTCAGATCAACATGAACTTCATGAAAAGCATCCAGGGAGAGTGTGACACTTGCCTGCCATAGGGATGTGTGTGAGGTTGTGCATTCTCCCATATTACCTAGGATGTTGACAGTTTGTTGTTTTGTCAGCTGTTTGGGAACATAGGGATGGAGGAGGAGGAGGGGAGCGCAATCAACGAACACAACAACTTCAGGACTTTCTTCCAAGCTCTCATGCTGCTCTTCAGGTGTGTGTGCGTGTGTGCGCGCGTGTGCGTGTGTGCGCGCGTGTGTGTGTGTGTGTGTGTGTGTGTGCGTGCGCGTTTACATTTGTGCGTGCCTGTGTGTACAGTACATGCATACGTGTGTCTCCAATGTGTGTGTGTGTATTTGTATAGGAGTGCCACGGGCGAGGCGTGGCATGACATCATGCTGTCGTGTCTTGGAGGGAAGCTCTGTGATCCTCTGGCAGGGAACACTGAACCAGAGTGTGGCAGCCAGTTTGCCTACCTCTACTTTGTGTCCTTCATCTTTTTCTGCTCCTTCCTGGTGAGAAGCACTAGCTGTCTGTCTGTCTCTATTCCCCGATTTAGTCATATTTTCCCCCTTAGTGTCTGTTATAGGATTGCAAAATTCCCAAAATCCTAGTTGGATTCCCAGAATCAGGAGGGAATAAGCAGGAAATCCGGAATAGTCCAACCACACTGCAAAACCGGATAAGTTCTGGCTACTCAAACATTTTGAGGAAACCGATTAACTAAAAAAGTTAAGTTAAGAAACTTAAATAGCTGAAGTTAGCAGTACTACCTTCATATGTGTAATACAAATATATTTTTTTTGTAATGTATTCTTGAATTTAACGCTCCGACTAAGCCATGCCTCCAATAATTTTCCAGTGTGCCTTGCCTTTTGATTGAATTGTAGAGTTACCACCCATGACTGTATTTGTTAATGACAGAGACGTGGTTGTTGAATTTGTTAATTTTCAGTCCTTTGGCCTTCACCAAGAGAGTTCCTAGGCAAATATTATCATTATTATTGAACCATTACATATATCATAAGGCCTTATACAGTGGCCTGAAACTCTTAGTTTACAGGCCACATCAGGCATGCAAGTAGGTTTTCAAAATTCCACAAACTTTTCCCAAAAGGTTTCCAGTAATCCTGGGAAATGTACCAGAATTTTGCAGCCCTAACTGTAAACCACATTATGCAAAGTGATGTATAATTCCTATTGGAATTTAGCTAGCGTTAGACTATCCAACAGTTGAAATGTGTATTCACCCGCAACCTGTATTCATAATGACTGCCAGGGTTAAGAACAGTGGGAGGAAACGACCTAAGCCATTTAAACTGGAACAACCATTTCAGTAGCAAGTGCCGAAATGAAATTATTGGATTAGAAACAATTATATTTATATTCGTGTAGCATAACATTTAATCAATCAATCACTCACTGTACATGCAAAAACACAGATATTAAAAACAATTCCCCAAATCTACCTGCAGTAGAGCATGCTAGAGAAAATAATCATTTGTTATCATATTTTTTAAACATTTAGCTGGTGTGACTTCTCATTTACTTTTGAGTCAGTACCACATAAACATATTAAGTAATAATGACTTTTTATTGACTTAGAGTACAACTTATTGGAAGTATTTGAGTTAAAAATGCCTTGAGGTTTACAGAGCAGGATTTCTGGAAAACCAGGGAATTTATTTTGCAACCCTAGTCTGTTGTAAGTGCACACTTGCTTGGCTGACATAATGCTGTGTAATAATGTGTCTGTTTGTGTTTTTAGATGCTGAATCTGTTTGTGGCTGTCATCATGGACAACTTTGAGTACCTGACCAGAGACTCCTCCATCCTCGGCCCACATCATCTAGACGAGTATGTCAGGATATGGGCTGAATATGACCAAGCAGCTTGGTGAGTGGCACACATGAACACATCACATAGAAACACACACACAAACATATATTGTATATATATACATATATGCACACACATCTTACACATGTGACGCATCACATCAGCACCTCATGTTAAACAGTCATATACTGAACACTTATAATCTGGGAGATTTAAAAACACACAAACAAAAATACACACACGATGCCAATGGTTTCTTGTTGTTTTAATGTGTTTACTTTTTCAGAGGTAGACATCCCCTCTCATGTCTGTGTATCTCTGAGCATTAGCTCCTCCTGGACTGTGTACAGAAGCTTTGTATAACTTACTGGTGTAACCCAAACACTCCTCAGGCTAGGCTCTAGTTCAACCCTGGCACTAGATCTCATTAGCCTGTGGTAAAACTAATCTAAATCCAGTCTTTGGGAACAGCAGATGAAAAGAGTGGGAGTCTGGGAGCTGTACAGTAACCAGGAAGTAAATTACTCCATAGGTATAAAGGACAAGAGTCATAAAGATATAAAGGCCAAGTCTCCTGTAGTTGAACTGATCCCAAATCAGTCTAAAGAACCCACACAAGACAGCAGCTGTAGGGGGGATCATGGATCTGAGCAGTAACCTTCTCAGTGATCCAGTTATCCCTCCCTCCCTGTACCCTCTCCCTCTCTGTGTGTGGTTCAGACCCCCACCCCACCTCCGCCCCCTCTGGAATCTGCATACTGCCAAAACTTACTGTGGCAACAATCCTCCCCTTTACTGTACTGTATATTCAACCCCCGTGGAACCTGAAACACGCTGAGTTTCCTAGTATCTGTATTCCAGTGCCTGTTATCCTTCTGCTGTCCTGTAGTCTGCAATGTAGAGGGAGAGAAGAAGGGAAGAGGAGGAGGGAGTGGATTGAGGGAAGGAGGTAGAGACACAGTAGTGGGGGAAGGGAAATGGAGAGAGAGAATGAGAATGACTGAGATGGGTAGGAATAGACAAAGTAATCAGAATTAAAAGGTTTTGGTAACATGGCGAATTGAGATAAAGACGGGCATGGAAGAAAACAAGGAGGGTTTTCTGGAGAGAAGCAAGGGAGGGAGGGAGGCAGGGAAGGAGGGGGGGGGGGGCAGACAATCTATGGGGAGATGGGCCTCTGTATGACAAGTGGCTATTACACATTAGGCCATTTAGCATTCACATGCATTTCTAGTTAATGAGCTATTCCTTAATTATACTCCACACACAACCAATTAGTGGCACACACCACTGCTGGCAGAGAGGGGGAAGGGAATGAACGAGGGGAACGAGAGAGAGACGGGGATGGGTTCTATTAGGAAGAGGAATTGAGAGAGAGACAT
>QNTS01001559.1:235279-255187 GCA_003317085.1 Hucho hucho | reverse complement strand
GGGATGGGTTCTATTAGGAAGAGGAATTGAGAGAGAGACATAGGGATGGGTTCTATTAGGAAGAGGAATTGAGAGAGAGACGGGGGATGGGTTGTATTAGGAAGAGGAATTGAGAGAGAGACATTGGGATGGGTTCTTTTAGGAAGAGGAATTGAGAGAGAGACGGGGGATGGGTTGTATTAGGAAGAGGAATTGAGAGAGAGACATTGGGATGGGTTCTTTTAGGAAGAGGAATTGAGAGAGAGACATTGGGATGGGTTCTATTAGGAAGAGGAATTGAGAGAGAGACATTGGGATGGGTTCTATTAGGAAGAGGAATAGAGAGAGAGACGGGGGATGGGTAGTATTAGGAAGAGGAATAGAGAGAGACGGGGATGGGTTGTATTGAGAAAACAGGAAAGATAATAGACATGAAGTGGTTAAACAGAAGGGATAGGCTGAGAGAATGGTAGGAACAGGGAAAGACTGCAGCGTCATTGCAGAAGAATAGCACTACAGCTCAAACGGGTGACGTGCAACAACAATGTGTGTGTGTGTGTGTGGTGTGTGTAGTATGTGTGTGTACACCGTACAGTAATTTTGCTGTTATTTTGCTGTTCTGTCAATCTTGTGCTCTTCTTTCTTCCCATTGTTCTCTCTTGTGGTATCTGTCCTCTACGTTTGTTCTAACTCCTCCTGTTTTTTTTGCAGCGGTCGCATTCATTATAAGGATATGTACAGTTTATTACGAGTTATCGACCCGCCTCTTGGCTTAGGAAAGAAATGCCCCCATAGAGTGGCCTGCAAGGTTTGACATCCACTAAAAATCCTCAACCACACCTGCTACAGCATCCAAGAATGGAATGAGTGTCGCTTATCTGATCTGATTGGATTTCATTTTTGTTATACTTTCTCTCTTCTTCATTATTTTGACCATTTCTACTTGCATTCTGATCTGAAACGAGAATGTGTAGGACAATGCAGACACCCAGACGAGCATGACGTTGTGCACCACTGAATTGAAAAATAAACTTTTAAGAGTTTGATTATGAAAAAAAAAAAAGAATGATGATTGTTCATTTTTCTTTCTGTTGTTTTGCTTGCTGTTGAACCACGGCTGGGCGCGGTGCTAGACACACTGTGGGATCTGTAGCATTGCATTGTTCTTGGGGGGGGAGGACAGAAACTGCATTGACACCCCACCCTCATCATGGTATAGCCCAGTCCCAGCAGTGGAGCTCAGTGCTTGACTCTGAAGTCCTCTGCTCCTCTATGCAATCCCCTCCCACTTGCACAGAACTATATTTTACTTCTACTAAAAGTCTCAAACTCTACTCAACTCCGCTCCTCCTCCCTATACCCCTATATACACCCCCGCCCGCTCAGACCAGTTCTACCCCCCCCCCACCCCGCCCACTCAGACCAGTTCTAGACAGCCTCACTGCGTCTCTGTCTCGCTCTGAAAACAGCCAAATAACTTAGTTTTTTTCTTTTTTCTCCTCTCTACTCTTTGCTTTGGTCTCTCTTTCTCTCTCATTCTCTATTTCTCTTTCTGTGTCCCCCTCTCTTCTCTCTCTTCTCTCACTCTCTCTTTCTCCCCCTCTCTCTCTCGCTTTCTCCCTCGCTCTCCCTTGCTCTCTCTCTCTCCCTCTCTCCCTCCCTCCCTCTTCTCCTTCTCTCTCTACTGATCTCTATCTTTCTCCCACCCCTACTCTCTTCTCTTATTCTCTCTGCTCTCTCTCTGGTTGGCTGTGGTTGGCTATGGCTGTTCTGGCTGTGGCTGTGGGGGGCGTTGGCTGTGCTGCGCTGACATGCAGTGGCAGGATCAGTTGCAGGGATATGTATGACATGCTCAGGCATATGAGCCCTCCGCTAGGCCTGGGGAACAGGTGCCCGGCACGGGTGGCCTACAAGGTCAGAACCCCCCTAGAACCAGGGGGCTTAGCGCCTCTTCCTCCGCTTTACTGTGTATCCGTAGTGTTGGTGTCTTCTTCTTCTCTATACATTCTGTTTCTGATATTTTGCTTTATCTCTATTTTCTTCTTCTCTTTCGTTATTCGATGGAGGGGAGCGCTGATGTCGTTGTGGGGAATGGGCAGGAGGGATGGGGGGTAGGGGTTTTGGGGTGTAGGTGTGAGGTGCGGGGGGGTGAGGGGCGGGGGGGTTAGGGTCAAGGGACAAAGGTCAGACAGGTTTATCCACAGGAAGGGGTGAATGGAGGGAACTTCTCAGCTCTTTTGCACCGTGTATACTGCCGGAAAAACACACACACCTCTACACACACGTATTATCAAACACATACACTCACACCTTGTTTTTGCCAGTCAAAGCTTTACAAGAATCTGAATAGAGTGCATAGTGGAATAGAATACATCAAATCAGCTGTGGTAACTATAGGAGCTGTGGCTAAAGTCAACTTCAGAGGATCTTAAACTTTGATATTGACTCTACAGGTGTGTACATTAGAATGACCTCTTTAATGTATACTAGTGGAAAAATATTAAAGATATATATTTATACAAAAATATATATAAATGTTTGGCCAAGCTGGCAAAATAGTGTATGCACACAGCTACACACAAATGCACAGACAAAAACACACATACACACACACCAGTATGCGTGTGCAGCCGGGCTTGGAAGGTCCGTAAGACTTCTATCCTCTGAGTCTCTCCGTCCTGTGGATGGCGCTACAGCAAACACACACATGCACACGCACACGCACACACACACACACACACACACACATTTTCTGGGTAGAGGACAGAGAGCTGAAAGGTCCCCTTAGATGGAGTATAGTTTGTTGGCTGTCTAGTTGGTTGTGTAGTTTGCTAACCAGTTAACTGTTTTCATTACCACAGAATAACATCTAGCCTCTTTTTTGTAGTAGAATCTCTTCGGCCCTGTAGCAAAATCTGCAAGTGAATCTTTTCCACCCGTCCCCGTTCTTCTGTCAATGCAGTTCTACTCTGTTTCCAGTCCCCCTCCTCTTCACATGCTGTCTCCTCCCCTCCTCCTAACCCGCCACTCGCATGCCTGCCCCTTCACCCCCACCACCACACTGTCACTACCATTACCTCTCTCACACACTGTCATACACAGACACACACACCGACACACACTCATGCCCGTTAAATACCCACATATACCTGTGAAATCCTTCAGATATTCTAACACACACTCATATACCCAACTAATTTGGTTGTCACCAATCCTGGTCCTGGAGAACAGTTCTCTGATTCAACTAATCAAGGTCTTGCTGATTAGCTGACCAACATAATCAAGTGTGCTAGCATTGGACTAGGACAAAAATCTGCCCTGCACACCCTCTCTCTCAGACCAGGGATGGTAGTGACCACTGCTCTAATATAACCACATACCCCCTATTATACCCTTATGATACCCTTACAACACATTATGACACCCTTATAATACGCTTACAACACATTATGACACCCTTATGACACACACGTGTCTCTTCGTAGGCAGATCGCTGTGAGCCTCAGGGGCAGCCAGCAGAACAGCCTGTAGGCACAGGAGATCTCTCTACCGCCAGCACTTACTGTCCCCCAAACCCTCCTTATCTTCCCAGCTGCTCTCCCTACCTGCATCTCTACTAATCTTTACCTCTACCTCGATCTCTAGCATCCCTCTCTCCACGTCTCTCTCTCTCTTTCTATTTTTCACTTCGCCATTTCTCTATCTTTCTATTTCTCCCAATATTTCTCCCTGCCTCTCTCTCTCTCCATCTCTCGCTCTGCATATCTGCATCTCTCTGCCTTTCTGTCCTCTGTTCATTCATTCCTATCAGCTCAGCTCATCTCTCCTCTCCCTGCCTCACCTCTCTGATTTATCCTCTCTTTCTCTCCTTCCTTCTTCTCCTCCCTCCGTTTTGTCCCTTAGTCCTAACAGCCTCCCTCCCGAAGTGTCCCCTGTAATATAACCCCTCCTTCAGACTTTGACCTCTAACCTTCCATCCCCCAAAACCTCCATCTACTGTGTCTGGGGTAGTCATAGCAACAGTCCAGTCTTTGAAAATACCTCTCCTCTCCCCTTTCCCTGTGTAAACTGTCATCTATAGGCGATGACCTTAGTTTGACATTAAAAACCCACAGACCCCCCTTCTTGCCCTTAACCTGTCCCCTATCCCCCACCCACCATCACTACCTACCTGCCCAATGAGAGAGGTCAAAACCCTCACACTTTACCTTCACCTCTGAACCACAGAATAATGGCCCCTGTATGTGTAGTGTTAAATTCTCACCCCCACTCTTCTCTGTTCTGTAGAGACAGATAGACAGTAGTCTTCAGGCAGGATGCTGTGTTACGGACTCGACCAGCTTGTGTGGTGGTAGATCTTTCAACCTGTTTTTCTTATCGCTGTTTATCTCTCTCAGATGTCTTTTTTCTCTCTCATCCTCCAACCTCTTCTCATCCTCCAACTTCTCCCTTCTTTCACTTTGAAAATGATCTCTAAAACGCCACTCACAACCCCCCCTCTCTCTTTTCAATGATTTTCTGATAACGAGATATATTTTTCCCCACCCTCTAACACTGATCGTATAGCCCTCCTCAGGCCTAAGGCAGCCTAACCTAGAACCTCAGCCCATCTTACCATTTAAAAAATGTCTGCCGCGGCGACCATCTTGATTTTCTTAGATTAACTTGATCGGCTGAATTGTGTTCTCACGCTCACCTATTGACCCTGTCAGGCCCTGCACCCATTATTCACTGAGAGATCAGAGGATCTGAATAGAGCTTTACAACTCTAATGTCTCTTCTTTAGCCCTTCATCTAATATCTCCTATAGATGTAGCACATGGAGTTTCAATGGTGTAATATCCTCCTGCCAGTAACCACTACTAAACCAAAACAGATAAACATTATTCTATTATTAAACCACACAGAGGATGCTTTCTGTGTACGGCTGTGCCGCTGCTTGTCCTGTGAAGCATTATGTATGTGTACCGCATGTTGCATGGGGGGGACAGAGGAGGATGGGGGTATGTGTCACAGGGTTTTGGGGTGGGGGAGCGGAGTGGTTGGCATGGTCTTGCTGCATGTCTGGGATGTCGTCGGGACAACGGTTACCGCGAGCCTGTCTCACACACACTAACGTCACGTTGTCTGTGTGTGTTGTCTGTGCATGTGTGTGTGTGTTGGCTCGTGTCCATTTCTCTTATATTGACAAGACCAGATGGTGGATAAAGGATAAATGACGTTCCCCTCCCCTGTACCTCAGTTTTGGTTTATCGCTTTATGGCCTGGTCTCTGTTGAACTCTGTGGATCTCCAATCCACTACGGGGAGCTCTGTTAGTGGCAGCCAGCTGTCTGCTCTTACTGATCTAGAATCAGATTAATATCCCATAATCCTGAACTAAACCATTCAAGGGGAAAATGCACAAAGCTGACATTGGATCAGTCTAACTTCATCCTACACCCACTATCAGAGAAGGTATAAATAATGCTGTGGCACTACTGAACCTGTGAGGTCCTCCTAAGTAACAAAACAAGGACATGAACAAGTTAACACCCACAGGAGGAACCAACCAACTCATAGTAATCAATAGTGGTAGTGTAATGTTAACCTTTTTAACCCTTTGGCTCTCACAGGCTGTAAAGAAATTATGGTATTATTTGCCACCGCCATGAAAGGATCAAATTACTGAAATATCAATGTTTACATCTGTTTGGTACTGACGGTACCTAATAACAACTCAGCTGCCAAACAGCTGCCATAACTGGTGTAGCAGTGCCAATGACACATTGTCTAGTTGACAGGCAGACGTACAGATAGACAGACAGACTCATAGAACCTGCTGCAAAAAATGACAGAGCTCCCTTTCCTCCCCTTCCCCTTCCCCCTCACCCCAACCCCCCCACCCCCCAACCCCCTTTCCCTGTCTCCTCACCTGGAGGTTCAGAACACACCTACACCACCACTTCCTGGGGGGAGGGACCCTTTTTACTCACCCACCTTCCCCCGATTGGCTCTTTCCAACAGAGGCTGCTGCGGATGGACCTCCCGGTCGCCGACGACAACTCAGTCCACTTCAACTCCACCCTGATGGCCCTGATCCGCACGGCGCTGGACATCAAGATCGCCAAGGGTACGGAAGGTTTGGAACCCCTCTTTCCTGCTTGCCTTTTTCACCATCTCTTCCCCCTGTTTCTTGTCTTCCCTAGAACAGAGCAGGGCAGTCTGCTACTGTAAGGTGGTTGTGTATCGTGTGTACCATGATGTCCATGAGACCTACATCCGTCCCTCTACTTCTCCCACTGTATCCTAAGTACAGCTCTTTTTCTTTAGAGTTTGTATGGTTCTTATTAACCAATAGAATTTGATGTGTACTACCAGCCATACTGTCAGTGTAATAGGGTTTCAAATAGGCTACAGCTCTTTTTTGTAGACTTTGTAGAGTTCATATGTGAAATGACAATCATAGTTTAAATGTAATTGAGTCTCACTTTATTTGGTTGGCCTAATCAAAGTGAAGATGGCCAGACATATTTAATCCCCATGTCGCTGTGTTACATGGGTCATCCACACAATACATTTAAACTGGGAGTCAAAGCTCACCTCTATTAACGAACACATTCTCTTGTGTCTGTGTGTGTTTTCATGTCTGTGCGTCAATTCTTACACCTCTATGGCTCTGTTGTGTATTTGTATCGATGTGAATGTGTGTGTTTATGTGTGTGTGTTGCTATTATATGTGTGTGTGTGTACACTGGTGCATGTTTGTGTGTGTGCCTGCTTGTGTGTGTGTGCCTGCTTGTGTGTGTGTGTGTCATTGCGTGTGTGTAGGAGGTGTGGACAAACACCAGATGGATGCAGAGCTGAGGAAAGAGATGATGGCGATTTGGCCCAATCTCTCCCAGAAGACCCTGGACCTCTTAGTCACGCCACATAAGTGTAAGTTGCAGTGTGCTTGGACCGCGACGCGATGCCAGTGTCTGTCTACTTCTTCACGCCACCCGAGGACAGCTTCTCTCAACCAGTCTCCTTCACTGCTGCACCCTCTGATACAGCAGGCACAGCCCCCTACACACACACACACACACACACTTATTATGTACACATAGACACATACCAACACCAACACACACAGGATTCCATGATTCCCACCAGTCCTCGAAGAAGACACACCGAATTTTAGACCTCCATCTCCAGCCTCCATACACCTCCACCAGCCCCTGTCCCCACACACCCATATAGACCTCTTTTCTTGCACCCATATCAAACCTCCACCCAACCTAACAACTGTATACAGCAGGCCTCATCCTAAAGTCCCAATGCAATACTTCCAACAGCCCATTCCACTGATTCCAGGCCTGTTCTGTAGGCCCAACATCACACTTCCACCAGACCCAATATCAGCAGACTGTCTACCCAACTCTGTGCCTGAGATCAGGGGGTGCCTCTCTATAGACCAACTCTCTATAGTAGTCTTTTCACTCCAGGGGTTTAGTTCATACAGTGCTACTGTAGGTCAGAACACTCCAGGGGTTTAGTTCATACAGTACTACTGTAGGTCAGAACACTCCAGGGGTTTAGTTCATACAGTACTACTGTAGGTCAGAACACTCCAGGGGTTTAGTTCATACAGTACTACTGTAGGTCAGAACACTCCAGGGGTTTAGTTCATACAGTTCTACTGTAGGTCAGAACACTCCAGGGGTTTAGTTAATACAGTACTACTGTAGATCAGAACACTCCAGGGGTTTAGTTAATACAGTACTACTGTAGGTCAGAACACTCCAGGGGTTTAGTTAATACAGTACTACTGTAGGTCAGAACACTCCAGGGGTTTAGTTAATACAGTCCTACTGTAGGTCAGAACACTCCAGGGGTTTAGTTAACTTCTTAAGGAGCAGCAAGGTGCGCTGGGGCGCTAGCGCCCCACTCCCGACACTACCAGGTGAAATGCAAGGCACCAAATTCAAAATCCAAAAGTTGAATTATTAAACATTCATCAATATACAAGAAGCTCTGCTTCTTGGCAATATCACAGCGCTGTCAGATTTCAAAAAGGCTTTACGGCGAAAGCACCACATTTGATTGTTTGAGGATAGCACCCCACATATTTTTCCCATTACCATAAATTCATAAACCATGCGGTTCACACAAAACACATTTCACAGCGAAAACAAATCAATTACCTTTTCAAGAACTTCTGCTGAGGGCTTCCCAAGTGTCCAACGAAGACAATCCATGGTTCTTTTGTTAGAAAAAGTAATGTATTATATCCATAAATCTCCGTTTGGTTGGCGCGTTACATTTTCTCTCCAATCGTCCATTGAAATGTGAAGAGAACTCGTTCAACTTATACCTATAAACTTGTCCAAGAACAATCAAACATAATTGTAAATGTATCCTTAGGAACACTTTTATGTATAAATAGTATAATATTTCAACCGGAATATAAACTGGGCGATAAGAAAGGAAAAAAACACAGAGCGTGCCAGCCGTGAACGCGCATTTACTCCTATTGACATTCTCTGTGGACACTTCCTTATTCCTCTTCTTCTCTGCTCTAAAAGCATCTAAAAAGAATCAGAACACTTTCTCGAGACTGTTGACATCCAGAGGAAGCGATAGGTACTGCATTCATATGCCCTTATATGGGCATTTTCATAAGGGAGGGGTTCCAAATGAGGCAATCTGTCAAAACCACTTTTTCCAGGACAGAAATTCCTCGGGTTTTTGCCTGCCATATCCGTTCTGTTATACTCACAGACAAAATGTTAACACTTTTAGAAAATTCAGAGTGTTTCCTATCCAATGGTACTAAATATGTGCATATCCTATTTTCTGGGCCTGAATGGGAGGCATTTTACTTTGGGCACGCCAGGCTCTCCAAAACGGTCACCTCGTGCGCTGCTCCCTAAGTTAATACAGTACTACTGTAGGTCAGAACACTCCAGGGGTTATTTAATACAGTGCTACTGTAGGTCAGAACACTCCAGGGGTTTAGTTCATACAGTGCTACTGTAGGTCAGAACACTCCAGGGGTTTAGTTCATACAGTGCTACTGTAGGTCAGAACACTCCAGGGGTTTAGTTCATACAGTGCTACTGTAGGTCAGAACACTGGCTGCTGTGCATGTCGGAGGAATACATACAGGACTAGAAGGAATGCACAAGTGTCAAAGCACTAGTTGCTATGTAGATATTAGATGTATATTATATGAAAGAAGCACGATTTACAGTATAGGTAAAGGCATCCGGGTCAGGTTCGATATAGCTACTCACCAGATCGCTAATTGTACCACATTTTTACCAGAATGCACAGGCTTCAGTGCCCTGCTAATAACGTTCAAACCAAATTGAAATCAAATGTGTGGTAATTTAGCATGCTGGTGAATGGTGTACAGAAATGGCAATAGCATAATTCTTTTGAACACACTTTGTTGAACTGGACTTTTGGCCCTTTTATTGTGAAGATGTGATCTGCTGTGAAGATGTGATCTGACTCTCTTTCAAAGACTGTTTTGGTACTTTCTTCCTATTCTGAAGCTCTCTTTCGTTTATCTGTTTGGGGATAACAAAGTACAAGGTCCAAATTGAACTACGTACAACATGTCCACCTTCTATTGAGAAGTAAAGGGAGAACTATCGGTCCTGCATCAGAATGCCAAAACAGCATCAAAACAGCCCCAGTAGTTGTGTTTTTACTGATCAGTCCTCTGCCAGGTCCCCCATCTACACAATGAAGTGGTCTTGAGTCTTGTCTTCTGATTGAAGACCA
Organism: Hucho hucho; assembly: GCA_003317085.1. Classification (NCBI taxonomy): domain Eukaryota; kingdom Metazoa; phylum Chordata; class Actinopteri; order Salmoniformes; family Salmonidae; genus Hucho; species Hucho hucho. The sequence continues at coordinate 245,456 of QNTS01001559.1, read as the reverse complement.
CCAGTCAGTAGGAAGACAGATATTGCTAGGAAAGATCTGAAGAAAGAAAGACTGCAGTTAAACAGAAAAAGAGAAAATGTGACACATGATCATTTTTTAGTCCGAGTCTGTTTGTGAAAAGACTATCAGCTCTGTGTTCGTGTATATGTGTGTATTCGTCTGTGTGAGTGTGTGTCTCTCTCTCACTCTGCGTGCTTGCCTCGTCCCCTCTACTCCCATCCCTCTCGCTCAGGGTCCCATACGTAGTGGTCTAATCGTGCAGGGTAACTTGTCCCTCTCTCAGCAGCAACAGACCTGACGGTGGGGAAGATCTACGCTGCCATGATGATCATGGAGTACTACAGGCAGAGCAAGGCCAAGCGCTCTCAGGCGCGGCTAGAGGCGGAGCAGGTACAACTACTGTCCCTAGGAACCATCCCCAAACCTTCAGACAACACAGACTGACTGAGGGCAGAGTCAGACTGACTAGAAATACTGCTGTGCTGTTAGCACAGGGGTCAAAGCGGAGCTGTGACAACCCATAACCACGCCCACCCACAGTCTTACTATAGCATTTACTCACTACGTTATTTTAAGGTCACTTGTTATCATTGACCTCACCCGGCTAAAGGTTAGAGGTCAAAGGTTATAGGACCACTGCCACTGGGTTTACCCACTCTAGTCTTGTCTCTCTGTGTCCTTCCATCCTCCTTTCCTTCCTCTCTATCTCTGCAGTTAGTCAGGGTTTAAGGTATAAAACTCTGTGAGGCCCTCTGGTGGACAAAGAATGTCACTGGTCCATGTTGTATTACATTTTTACATGATATTATATTATTGCTAGAGCATCTATACAGAAAACCAGCAGATTATATTTCAAGCACAATTATATGATTCTGAATCACAATTATTTCTAAAAAAGAAGACTTTTCTTGCTATAGAGAACCGTCTCGATCATCTTTGAATTGGTTTGGGCTGGGTGTGTTTGTCACAGCTCTGGATGGCGAAGACTGTACCACGCTAATGTACATTCCTCACCTTCGCCTGTTCCTCTTTATCCTCCCCTTCCCTGGCTGTGAATCCAATGCTAGTGATGATGATGATGCTAGTCTTCCCAAGCCTTTAGCCACACCCTGGCCTTGGACTGTTGCCCTACACCCTGGACTGTAGCATTGCGCTGTAGCCCCCTATTCCCTGTTGACAGAGAGAATGCATATACAACCAATACAATGGATCTTGTGTTTATGAAGTCACATGTGAAGCCACTGACGATAAAACATTACATTTGTAGCAGTATTTGTAACACAGTTACAGGAACATTTTGTGTAAAGTAAAAGATGACGTTTTAAATTACGGAGAATGTTTATTTTGTTTTATTTGTATTTCTCACACACATACACGGTTTCCTATTTTACAGACAGAGTCCTACTTCTCCTCTCCTCCTACTCCTCCTCTCTCACTGCACTCTAAGCATGCCACTTTCCCTGCTCTGCTATGGCCACCTGCAACCACTCTCTATACACAACTCTCAGCCATATCAATTCCTCATGACTTCAATGCTGCCATCCGGCATTCCTTCCTTGTAGGATAGCACAAGGAAGAGGTTGGTCTTGAAGGGATAGTCACTAAATTCAAAGTTTAAAAAATGATCTTAAATCTTTTTCTCTGACATAATGTGAAGGGTGTGAGAGAGGCAGAATATTGAAAGATCTAGGAGTTAGTTGAGAGAGTCTGGCTCTGTCTGAGCTTTAAAAACTGACCTCAAACCTGCCTTAGCCATGTGTATAGATTTTTTTATACGTACATGCTTTTTGAAAAGTTGGTTGGATGGGACCTAGAGTATGAGTCAGGGGATAGTTTGATTGGACAAGTCACAGGAACTCCTCAGGAACATGATGGAGCTATCTAAGGAGGATACCATCTAAACAACTGTAGAAACCACCCTCTATCACCTGTCAAACTATGGAAGACTCATAAGACAAGCTGAGAAGACTCAAGAGTTGGTCACCCAATACTTAGAGTCAAGTCATTGGACATTTGACCGTGACCATGTCATATGCTTGGTCTTCATTCACAACCACAACCATACCACCCAGCTGGTCCTTGTGCTTTTACTCTAATGCTCCCAAGGTGTATTCACCCATGACCACAACATGTACAGAGCACAAACACTCACACTGGAGTTTCTTGGGCAACGAATGTTATCAAACTTTTCAGACTCTTCAGCGTGCTCCCATGACATGTCACAGCCCGATGACGATAATTGATGATGTCACTGCAACATCCTCATCCAATCGTCGCCATGAGCACTGCTCCACCCATCCTGCTCTCCAGCCAATGTCTGCTCTCCCACCCTTTACCCCTCCACATCTTCTCCCCTCTCCCCTGTACCCCTCTCTACACCTCCTCTTACTGCGCTGCCCCTCACTCTCCTCCCCCTTGCACCCCCACCTTTCTTCCCCTCCTTCCCTCCCCCACCCCTGCTCCTACTTGCTTACAGAAGGACAAGAGCAGAGGAGTGGAAAGTAGCAGTTGGTCAGTTTTAAGTGGATGTGCAATAACTGAATGACACTATGTGGTTATTTGAACACACTTACCCCACCATGCATTTCACCTACACTAAGAAAAACAGGTGCTATCTAGAACCTAAAAGAGTTCTTCAGCTGTCCCCATAGGAGTACCATTTAATGAACCCTTTTTGGTTCCAGATATAACCCTTTTGGTTCCAGGTATAACCCATTTGGGTTCTATGTAGACCCCTTCTACAAAGGATATCATAACACAAGGAAATGTTTATTAATCCAAAAGGAGTAGGCAAGAGAATGATCGTGGACAGGCAAAAGGTAAAAACCAGATCAGAGTCCAGGAGGTACAGAGTGGCAGACAGGCTCGTGGTCAAGGCAGACAGAATGGTCAGGCAGGCGGGTACAGAGTCCAGAAAAAGGCAAGGGTCAAAACCGGGAGGACTAGAAAAAGGAGAATAGCAAAAAGCAGAAGAACGGGAAAAACACTGGTTGACTTTGAAAAACCTACAAGACGAACTGACACAGAGAGACAGGAAACACAGGGATAAATACACTGGGGAAAATCAGCGACACCTGGAGGGGGTGAAGATAATAACAAGGACAGGTGAAACAGATCAGGGCGTGACAAAGGGTTCTTGCCTGGAACCCAAAATGGTTCTTCCTGGAACCAAAAATGGTTTTCCTATGGGGACATCCAAAGAACCCTTTGGAACCCTTTTTTCTAAGGGTGTACTGTATGTTCCCAACAGGTCTACTCCCAGTCCTCGTCTTCCTCTCTCTTTTTCATCCTTCCTCTATCCCTCCTTGTGTCCGCTTTCTCTCTCAATATTCTCTCACATGGACTTCTACCTCTATTCTTTCCTTTTCTCCTCCTCTCCTCCTGTCTTCCTTTCTCTATCATCCTTTATATATTATTTCCTGACTATTCTCCCTCCTCTCCTTATGTGTCAATGTCTGTTTTCAACAGAGACTTGGAATGTTCTCTTCCTGATGGATCTGTCCATTGGTTTTGCACTGATGTTCTGCCTTGTTCAACTCTTCCTTATTCCCTCCCTGGTCTTGCTGTTCTACTGCTCTAATGGATTGTTGGACTGGCTCAAACTGCACCCACCGACTCTCATTTCCTGGCTGCCGATAATGATCATTTGGCTGCTTGAGGTCAAATGGGGGTCAAAGGTCAAAAGTCAAGGTTGAAATCCAATCAGGTCGAGAGGTAAACACTGTCCATCCTGTCGAATGGGCCGTGTATTGAATGGCACCCATGTTATAGTGCACTTCTTTTGAATCAGAGCCGAGGTGAAAATCAGAAATAGTGTGTCATTTGAGATTTGTTCCTATGAGCAACATGCAAATTGTCTGATCAGATAAAAAATACTGTAGACAAAGACCTTAATTAATGACAGACAAATCCAGACCTCTTTGTAGCATCCAACTGAACACTTCCAAATCCATAGCTAGGTACTGTATACTGTAGGTCATATACAGTGGCTATGGCTCTGGTTAATACACTTCCTTCATGGTGACCTAGAAGTTGATGATTCATTGGCATGAGCCTTCCATTCTCACATTTACAGCAGGATTCCAACTCCCCTTCCAGAATGCGCTGTGGCTCAGTCAGCCCCTGCTGACTGAAACCCTTCCTCCCCTCTGGATGCTGTGACCTGCTCTGAACTCACTTTCTTCCCCACCTTCCCCATTTCCTGTATGTCTACCTTAAAGCCAGTGGCCATGTTGTATCTCACACAGAATCGAACGACATTACTGTTTCAGCGCGTGGAGCCGCCCTCCCCCATCCAGGACGGGCCTCTCAGCCTCCCTCCTACCCAACCGGCAGACCCCGTCAACAGCCTGTGAGTAGACCCCTGTCCCCCCCCTCCAACTCTCTCTCTTGGTCTCTCTCTCTGTCCTCTCCCTCTCTCTCTGTTTTCTCTCTCCCATTTTCTCTGCAGCCAGAGGGAGGATGGGTAGTGGCTCCACAGGTGGAGTGTCATCCACGAGAAGGAGGAGCAGGACGACACGCTGGGCGGACACGTCTCACGTGTAGAGGACCTGTGTGTGTATGTGTGGGTGTGTGTGTTCAGAAAGGCTGGTGTATGGGTTTGTGGGGATGAGTGCATTCAGTTAGCCTCATACAAGCGCTGAATGCATGGGTCTGATGAAGGTGATGTATACGGGGCCTGGTTTGTGTGTATGCATGTGTGTGTCCGTGTTTGTCTATCTGTGTGTTTATATGTTCCGGGTCTGACTGTCTGTGTGTTGTAGACCGGTGGAGGGGGGTGGTGTGTGTGTGTGTGCGAGGGGCCTGTCTGACTGTCTGTGTGTTGTAGACCGGTGGAGGGGGGGGTTCCAAAGAGCCAGTCGTGGGTGACAGTGCGGGCTCAGGAGATGTCCCAGAGAGTAGGCAGCTGGAGTCCTGAGGGACAGCACTCTGAGGATGACCTAGACAGCAGGCATAACTCACAGGTAACACATAAACACAAGTGCACACACACACACACACACACACCAGCATCCAGAGGAATCCCTGGACAACAGACATAACTCATAAGTGTATATACACGCACACGCACAAATACAGATCAATACAGCACATGCATGTGACATGTACAGTATGTCATTGCACACAAGAACACACAAATAAATGGTTCATTTATAAATGGTTAATTCACAAACATGAAATAGTGATTTTCTTTCATGCTGTTCATGTTTCATGTTGTCTGAACATCCACATATTTGCATTGGACTGGTTCATATAGAGCTAGTGTCCTGGTGCTCTTTCTTTACAGGATATTTAGGGTCATCATTGTTGAATCAACTCGTACACAGAGTCACCGTTGGCTCTGTTTTATTCCTGCCTATTGTCCAATTCCATATGGTCCCTACAGCTCCTCCCCCCTATAGGCACTTGAACAGATCTGAAAGGTGTATAGGTGTAAGCAATACAGCACATTCATCTAATGGCTTTGAGTCATTACTAATCCTTTCAGATCTACATGAAGGGCCCAGGAGTTAGAGTTAGTTATTGGGAAAATGTGAACAATGATGGTTTCCCTATAACCTGCCCTGATTGGCTGTGCCTGCTTAAACCCTCCCACCATTCACATTCCATACCCATCTAACCCCTCACCCCCCAGGCCCACAGCCTTCAAGCCCTCCTCCCCCAAGCCCTAAATAACATAATACTATCAAAATCAAAATCCGTCTGTTTAAGATAGAGTTTCTGTTTTTTTGTATTGGCTGCATCTCAATCCATCGGCTACACCTATGTCGGCCTTCTGCATTTGCGGTGGAAAGTGGCAGAACTACAGCACTATTTGTCAGACCAGGAGACATCCCGAAAATCGGTCTTCTCAAGTCTGTAGCGTCCAAACGATGGTGTTCTCCATTTTGCTTTACGACACCCACAAGTGTCACGGGACTCGTCTGAAAGTAACCCAGTACCGGTTTAATAAAGGAATCGAAATATGGAAGTATGCTATATATACACAAAGGTATATGGACACCTCTTCAAATGAGTGGATTCGGCTATTTCAGCCAAACCCGTTGCTGATAGGTGTACAAAATCAAGCACACAGCCATGCAATCTCCATAGACAAACATTGGCAGTAGAATGGCCTTACTGAAGAGCTCAGTGACTTTCAACGTGGCACCGTCATAGGATGCCGCCTTTTGAACAAGTCAGTTCGTCAAATTCCTGCCCTGCTACAGCTGCCCTGGTTAACTGTAAGTGCTGTTATTGTGAAGTGGCAATGTCTAGGAGCAACAATGGCTCAGCCGCAAAGTGGTAGGCCACACAAGCTCACAGAACGGGACTGCTGAGTGCTGAAGCATGTAGCGCGTAAAATGTGTCTGTCCTCGGTTGCAACGAGTTCAAAACTGCTTCTGGTAGCAACATCAGAACAAGAACTGTTAATTTTTTGATTATTATTATAGTTTTATTTATTTATTTGTTTTAGGGTGTAGATCAGCTTTAATATTCCAGATAGATTGTAGCTTCCATCAATGTAATTGTATGCATCAGTTCCAATCCCCCATATGTTTTTGGGTAAATATATATACAGTTGAAGTTGGAGGTTTACATACACTTAGGTTGGAGTCATTAAATCTCGTTTTTCAACTTCTCCACAAATTTCTTGTTAACAAACTATAGTTTTGGCAAGTCGGTTAGGACATCTACTTTGTGAATGACACAAGTCACTTTTCCAACAATTGTTTACAGACAGATTATTTCACTTATAATTCACTGGTCAGAAGTTTACATACACTAAGTTGACTGTGCCTTTAAACAGCTTGTAAAATTCCAGAAAATTATGTCATGGCTTTAGAAGCTTCTGATAGGCTAACTAACATAATTTGAGTCAATTGGAGGTGTATTTGTGGATGTATTTCAAGGCCTACCTTCAAACGCAGTGCCTCTTTGCTTGACATCATGGGGAAATCAAAAGAAATCAGCCAAGACCTCAGAATAAAAATTGTAGACCTCCACAAGTATGGTTCATCCTTGGGAGCAAATTCCAAACGCCTGAAGGTACCACGTTCATCTGTACAAACAATAGTACGCAAGTATAAACACTATGGGACCACGCAGCCGTCATATCGCTCAGGAAGGAGACGTGTTCTGTCTCCTAGAGATGAATATACTTTGGTGCGAAAAGTGCAAATCAATATCAGAACAACAGCAAAGGACCTTGTGAAGACACTGGAGGAAACAGGTACAAAAGTATCTATATCCACAGTAAAACGAGTCCTATATCGTCATAACCTGAAAGGCTTCTCAGCAAGGAAGAAGCCACTGCTCCAAAACCAGACTATGGTTTGCAACTGCGCATGGGGACAAAGATCATACTTTTTGGAGAAATGTCCTCTGGTCTGATTAAACAAAATAGAACTGTTTGGCCATAATGACCATCATTTTGTTTGGAGGACAAGGGGGAGGCTTGCAAGCCGAAGAACACCATCCCAACCATGAAGCACGGGGGTGGCAGCATCATGTTGTGGGGGTGCTTTGCTGCAGGAGGGACTGCTGCACTTCACAAAATAGATGGCATCATGAGGACGGAAAATTATGTGGATATATCTCAAGACATCAGTCAGGAAGTTAAAGCTTGGACGCAAATGGGTCTTCCAAATGGACAATGACCCCAAGCATACTTCCAAAGATGTGGCAAAATGGCCTAAGGACAACAAAGTCAAGGTATTGGAGTGGCCATCATAAATCCCTGACCTCAAGCCTATAGAAAATTTGTGGGCAGAACTGAAAAAAAGTGTGCGAGCTAGGAGGCCTACAAACCTGACTCAGTTACACCAGCTCTGTCAGGAGGAATTTGCCAAAATTCACCCAACTTATTGTGGGAAGCTTGTGGAAGGCTACCCGAAACGTTTGACCCAAGTTAAACAATTTAAAGGCAGTGCTACCAAATACTAATTGAGTGTATGTAAACGTCTGACCCACTGGGAATGTGATGAAAGAAATCAAAGCTGAAATAAATCATTCTCTCTACTATTATTCAGACATTTCACGTTCTTAAAATAAAGTGGTGATCCTAACTGACCTAAGACAGGGAATTTTTACGAGGATTAAATGTGTTGAATTGTGAAAAACTGATTTTAAATGTATTTGGCTAAGGTGTATGTAAACCTCCGACTTCATCTGTATGTATATATATATAGTGCCAGTCAAAGGTTTGGACACACCTTCTCATTCAAGGGTTTTTCTTTATTTTTACTAGACATAAAAACTATAAAATAGCACATATGGAATCATGTAGTAACCAGAAAAGTGTTAAACAAATCAAAATATATTTTAGATTATTCAAAGTAGCCACCCCATGCCTTGATGACAGCTTTGCACACTCTTGGCATTCTCTCAACCAGCTTCATGAGGTAGTCACCTGGAATGCTTTTCCAGCAGTCTTGAAGGAGTTCCCACATATGCTGAGCACTTGTTGGCTGCTTTTCTTTCACCCTGCGGTCCAACCCATCCCAAACCATCTCAATTGGATTGAGGTCGGGTGATTGTGGAGGCCAGGTCATCTGATGAAGCACTCCATCAAGCTCATTCTTGGTCAAATAGCCCGTACACAGCCTGGAAGTGTGTTTTGGGACATTGTCATGTTGAAAAACAAATTATAGTCCCACTAAGCGCAAACCAGATGGGATGGCGTATGCTGTGGTAGCCATGCTGGTTAAGTGTGCCTGGAATTCTAAATAAATCACAGACAGTGTCACCAACAATGCAACCCCACACCATCACACCTCCTCTTCCATGCTTCACGGTGGGAACCACACATGCAAAGATCATCCGTTCACCTACTCTGCGTCTCACAAAGACACCAAAAATGTCCAATTTGGACTCATCAGACCAAAGGACAGATTTCCACTGGTCTAATGTCCATTGCACGTGTTTCTTGGCCCAAGCAAGTCTCTACTTCTTATTGGTGTCCTTTAGTATTGGTTTCTTTGCAGCAATTAGACCCTGAAGGCCTGATTCACGCAGTCTCCTCTGAATAGTTGATATTGAGATGTGTCTCTTACTTGAACTCTGTGAAGCATTTATTTGGGTTGCAATTTCTGAGAATGGTAACTCTAATGAAATTATCCTCTGCAGCAGAGGTAACTCTGGGTCTTCCTTTCCTGTGAGAGCCAGTTTTATCATAGCTCTTGATGGTTTTTGCAACTACACTTTCAAAGTTCTTGACATTTTCTGAATTGACTGACCTTCATGTCCTAAAGTAATGTTGGACTGTCATTTCTCTTTGCTTATTAGAGCTGTTCTTGCCATAATATGGACTTGGTCTTTTACCAAATAGGGCTATCTTCTGTATACCGTCCCTACTTTGTCACAACACAGCTGATTGGCTCAAACGCATTAAGAAAGGAAATACATTCCACAATTTAACTTTTAACAAGGCACACCTGTTAATTGTGTCAGCTTCCTGCCTCCTGTTTGTCTCCGGGCCTCTAGAGGTCATCTGTGTTCCCCTCTGCCTTAGTTCTTCCTCGTGTGTCCTTATTAGCTTTATCTTTTTCTGAGAAGAACTTTTGTTGGATTATTTTTGAAGTGCAAAGAACCTTTTTTTTATATTAAATCTACTTTGCCTGGAGTATTGCCTTGGGTGTTTCGTTTGGGTCCAACTATACCTCCTCTGTGGCTAAGGGGTAGAACACCCAACTCTCCACATCTGAGACCTGAGTTCAAGCCCAGCTTGTGACACAAAAACCAAGTCAATCATGGACTCAGAAACACTCAGTTCCAAGGACCTGTTGGCGGTGATCGCTCGACATGAGGCATCTTTCCAGCGCCATGAAGCCGTTCTCAGCCGACAAGAAGAGCTGATGGCTAGTCATTCTCAACTCCTGGCCGATATGATGAGTTCCCTCCGCCAGCTCTTTGAACGCCTCCCTGGTCCTTCCCCTTCCTCCAGGTCACCCCCCAGTGACGACAGGCCTTCTCCAGTGGCGGAGCCCCGACTACCACCTCCCAAGCCCTTTTCTGGGGATCCAAGCTCTTGCCAGGGTTTCCTCACCCAATGCTCCCTCACCTTCGAGCTCCAACCCTCAAGTTTTCCCACAGACCGTTCCAAGATTGCCTACATCATTACCCTTCTTTCAGACAAGGCGCTCTCCTGGGCCTCTGCGGTGTGGCAGTCCCAGGAGGCCTGTTGTGACTCCTACGC
>QNTS01001559.1:204456-233429 GCA_003317085.1 Hucho hucho | reverse complement strand
TCCTTCGGACCTCCCAGAGATACCAAAGTCAGGCTAATCGCCGCCGCCGGACGGCCCCTAGTTTCCGAGCTGGTCAGAGAGTTTGGTTGGCCACTAAGAACCTGCCCCTCCGGGTCGAATCCAAGAAGCTTTCCCAGAAATACATCGGCCCTTTCCGCATAGCTAGGAAAGTTAACCCTGTTTCTTATCGTTTGGTTCTCCCTCGCTCCCTTAGAATTAACCCCACTTTCCATGTTTCACTACTAAAACCTGTCTTGTCTTCTCCCTTTGCCCCCCAACGCAGACCCCCGCCACCTCCCAGGATCATTGACGGCCAGCCAGCCTACACAGTGCGCCGGATACTGGACTCCCGGAGGGTCCAGAACTCTCTGCAGTATCTGGTGGACTGGGAGGGCTACGGGCCAGAGGAGCGCTCCTGGGTTCCAGCCAAGGACATCCTGGACCCAGGTTTGATCCGAGAGTTTCGCACCCTGAGGCCAGGGTGTTCTGGAAGGAACGTCAGGAGTCGTTCCTAGAGGAGGGGGTCCTGTCAGCTTCCTGCCTCCTGTTTGTCTCCGGGCCTCTAGAGGTCATCTGTGTTCCCCTCTGCCTTAGTTCTTCCTCGTGTGTCCTTATTAGCTTTATCCAGGTCACCTGTGCCTTGTTTCCCCTAGAGTATTTTAGCTGTGTTTTTTCCCCTTGTTCCTCACTTGGTTTTTGAGTCCTGGCTATGTGTCTCCTGCTGTGTCCCACAGAGTCTTTCCGAGTAAGCTTTTCTAAGTTATCTTTATTTTGTTTTTCTCCCCTCGTGGAGTTATTTTGTTTTTCCTCCTGTTTTGTTTACTGTACCTCTGTTAGTATACCTCTTTCTGAGAAGAACTTTTGTTGGATTATTTTTGAAGTGCAAAGAACCTTTTTTTTATATTAAATCTACTTTGCCTGGAGTATTGCCTTGGGTGTTTCGTTTGGGTCCAACTATACCTCCTCTGTGGCTAAGGGGTAGAACACCCAACTCTCCACATCTGAGTTCAAGCCCAGCTTGTGACAAATTGAAATGCATTCCAGGTGACTACCTCATGAAGCTGGTTGAGAGGATGCCAAAAGTTTGCAAAGCTTTCATCAAGGCAAAGGGTGGCTATTTTCAAATATAAAATATATTTTGATTTGTTTAACACTTTTTGGGGCTACTACATGATTCCATATGTGTTATTTCATGGTTTTGATGTCTTCACTATTATTCTACAATGTAGAACATAGTAAAAATAAAGAAAACACTTAGAATGAGTAGGTGTGTCCAAACTTTGTGCTGGTACTGTATATATTTTTTATATATACCTCAATCAAATAGCTAAATGATCCATGGTATGACCATTTTAAAACCATTCCATATGTTAGATTAGACTTTTAGAGGTTAAATGTCAACTTCAATGGGGTAGCGATGTCCCAAGGATACCGGATAGCACGGACCAAGCCATCATCCCCCAAACCTTCAGCCCCCAAGCCCTCTATTCCCAAGTCCCCTGTACTGAAGCCCCCTGTACCGAAGCCCCCTTCACCGAAGCTCCCTGCACCGAAATCCCCTGTACCGAAGCCCCCTGTATTGAAGCCCCCTGTACCGAAGCCCCCTGTACCGAAGCCACCTGTACCGAAGCCCCCTGCACCAAAGCCCCCTGCATCGAAGCCCCTTCCTCAGCCTCAGCAATTCCCGCTCTTGATCCTAGTCCAGGTCCAAGTCCTAGCTCCTAGACCACAGCCCTAGCCCCTCACCCTAAATCTAAACCTAGCCTTAAACCTTCCCCCGTCCCCATTTCCCAGGCCCAAACCCCAGTCCCTCCCACACTACACTACGTGCTACTGTACACCACAGGAAGCTGCTGAGGGGAAGAGGGCTCATAACAATAGAACGGAGAAAATGGAATGTCATCAAACACATGGAAACCATGTGTTTGATATATTTGATACTATTCCATTAATTCCGCTCCAACAATTAGCACGAGCCCGTCCTCCCGAATTAAGGTCCCACCAACCTCCTGTGCTGTACACACTACACTCACCCACACTCACATGGGATAAAGGATGACAAACACACCAGTGTTCCCCGTCGTATTCCTTCATCACAGTCATGCCTGCTCTCACTCTATTTTGCAGACGGTAGAGATGAGAGAGATGGGGCGTGACGGTTACTCGGATACCGAGCACTTTCAGCCAATGGAAGGCCACGGAAGGGCCGCTTCCATGCCACGCCTTCCAGGCGACAACCAAGTGAGCACCCCTCATTTCCTCTCCTCCCTCCCTCTCTTGCTCCCTCTATCTTTCCATCTCCTTGACTCAATCTCCACGATAAGCTACATGACTAGAGACACACAAAGACTAGAAACAGATTATTTATAATCCAACACAGTGCATAACAAAATACTATAAAACGTTGCTGAAATGGACACGTGATACTTTCAAGCAAATGTTTTAATAAATGCATGTATTTGACGTGATATCATGCATTTTGACGGTAGCTCCCCTTTCTATGCTGTTGAAATATCGCCCATAGGATGTTTGCCAGACAGACTTACAGGTAAGTCTTATAGACTACCGTACCAAACACCCCAACACCCCACTCTTCTTCTCCTCCTCCTCTCCTCTTCTCCTCCTCTCCACTCATCCCTTACTGCATGGAGGTGTGTTACTGTGGTTGTCCCTTCTCATCCAATACCAAGTCATCTCTGCTATATTGTCACATACACACTCTTTGTTTAAGCTAGTCCATCGTATCCGATGATGACTTCCACTACTGCTTGTGGGTTCACTGATGACTGTATAATCCGATGCGGGATGCACACTGTTGCCCCAGACACAGCACACAAAGGCCTGTCCCGTCGGTGAAGACATGGTCTACGTTCAGTCCTTTTTTCCTCGGCCAACTGCATTCCTTGATGGCAGAGGCCACGCCAGGTGGAACGTTCAGCAGCAACAGTCTGGAGGGAGGCATGGTTTACCCCACACTTCTTTAGTGATGTCTTCAGTTGGTCCTTTAGCCACTTTTTCTGCCCACCTGAAGAGCGACTGCCCAGTTGTAGCTGTCCATACAGCGTATTTCGCGGCAGGCGATCCTCTAGCTTACGGATGGCATGGCCGAGCCATCTAAGCTGGTGGTGTGTGATGGACGCTTCAATGCTCAAACAGTTGGTTTTCTGTAGGATCTCTGAGTGCGGAACACGGTCCCGCCAGGTCACTTTCAAAGTGCGTTGAAGGCATTCTATGAAAGAACTCCAGTTGTTTTAAGTGTCGGCTGTAGACTGTACATGTTTCACATCCATATAGGAGTGTAGATACACACACTGCCTGGTAGACTGCAACTTTGGTGTGGAGGTGCAGGTTGCTGTTGTTAAAAACCTTCTTCCTCAGCCACCCAAAAGATGACAAGGTCTTTTTGACCAGATTCTGGATATCCTGGTCGAGGGGATGCTTCCAAGATATTTAAAATGTGATACAATGGCAAGTGAGGAGTCTGAGATGGAGAATGCAGGTGTTTCAGGCGGAGGATCAGATGACCACTGACATAGGACCTCTGTTTTTGGGACATTAACAGACAGCCCCATTAGGCTGTATGCTCTCACAGCTGCTCTGAGCGTGGCTTGTATAGAGCTTCTGGGGTGTGTTTTATTTTTATTTTACCTTTATTTAACTAAGCAAGTCAGTTAAGAACAAATTCTTATTTACAATGACGCCCTAGGAACAGTGGGTTAACTGCCTTGTTCAGGTTTTTTTATGGCAGCTTGGAGTATCTTAATGTTGAAGAAGTTCCCGTCCAATCTGAAGTCCAGGGTCACCCCACTCTCTGTTTCCATGTACTTGTGCAGGACTGTTGTGACACACAGGAGGAAGACATTGAATAGGACCGGCGCAAGCACACACCCTTGCCTCACACCATTACCAACTCCAAAAGGGTTCAGACTCCTGACGGCTAATTCTTACTCTGGCCACCATCCCCTCATGGATCTGACGCAGGACGTTCACACATTTCCCAGTGCAGCCATACTGCAGGAGGACCTTCCAAAGGAGTTCACAGTGTACCGTGTCAAAGGCTTTGGAGAGATCCAGAAAGGCCATGAACAGGTCTTGTGTCTGTTCACTGCACTTTTCCTGCAGTTGGTGTGCACTGAAGATCATGTCCACCATGCTTCTGTTCTTTCTGAAGCCGCACTCGGACTCAGGTAGCAGATCTTCAGTGATGGTGTTGATGATTCTGTAGTGCATGACCTTCGCCAGGACTTTGACAGCAACTGGAAGGAGTGATATGCCCCTGCTGTTGACACAGATGGATTTGTCCCCCTTGTTTTTTGTATATATGTTTGCATCCCTCCATCGATGGGGGATGTTCTCTTGTCTCCATATCTCAGAGATGAACAGGCAAACTGCTCTGGTATAGAGATAGCCCCCCAGTTTTAGGATCCCAGCAGGGATGGAGTCAGGTCCAGGAGTTTTGTTACTCTTCAGTGACCTGATGGTGGTGCAGACCTCAGAAAAGGTGGTGGGAGATCAAGGCTCTGGATGGTGGGCAGGGTTCGGAGCTCCTCCAAAACTGAGTAGTCAACTGGGCTCGGCTAGTTTAAGTGGGCTTCACCTCTGGACTATCGTAGTTTGGTCCTTTATGAGAGTTGACCCATCTGCACTTCTTAGGGGACAGAGAAAGCAACTTCTTGGGCCGTGGGTGGTCTTTGGGGCATCATACAAGTTGTGCATGTCTTATCTGTCCGCACAAGATTTAATTTCTTGTGCTTTGGAGATCCACCACTCATTTTGTCACACACACACACACATACACACACACATACACACACCAGCACATGTACATTCTTCTGCCCTCATAACTATCACTGCTGTCAAGCCCTAGATCTTATTTCTTTCTCTTCCTTTTTCTCTCTCCAGCCTCAGTTCTTATCTTCTATCTAAATAAATCTGTATTATCTTTCTCTCTCCAGCCTCAGTTCTTATCTTCTATCTAAATCAGTCTTTATTATCTTTCTCTCTCCAGTCTAAGTTCTTATCTTCTATCTAAATCAATCTTTATTATCTTTCTCTCTCCAGTCTCAGTTCTTATCTTCTATCTAAATCAATCTTTATTATCTTTCTCTCTCCAGCCTCAGTTCTTATCTTCTATCTAAATCAATCTTTATTATCTTTCTCTCTCCAGTCTCAGTTCTTATCTTCTATCTAAATCAATCTTTATTATCTTTCTCTCTCCAGCCTCAGTTCTTATCTTCTATCTAAATCAATCTTTATTATCTTTCTCTCTCCAGTCTCAGTTCTTATCTTCTATCTAAATCATTCTTTCTTTCCCTCTTCTCTAATGGTTTTGCTTCAAAGATGACTTGAAATGTGGGGTTTTGTTTCAACCAGGTTGGAATTTGATATCATGCCCAACTGCCAATCTAGTGTCATTTTGGGGTCAATATTTCTTTGAGAATGTATTGTTCAAGTGGTCTAGCAGTGTACTGTCATGCTCAAACTAAAAAAGATATAGTAAATAGAATACTACTATCTTGAAACAAAAACTGTCACCAGGTTGAAACAGTGCTTATGCTCTGATATGAGTAAGTGTGCTGCTGCTATGTGTGGATGTGTGACTATGTCCTGATGTCCTGACAGAGTGTGTGTTTGTCGGTGTGCGTGTGTGTGTGTGTGTGTCGTACAGTCTTCTTTCGTACTCTTGTGTGTCGTGAGTTGTGCCTTTACACTGTACTTAACTGTACTGTTGTTTTTGCCGTAGTAGCATGGTGTGTTATGGTGTTGATGGGTGTTGTTGCTATGGTGACTGTGGTGTAGATGGTAGTGTTGTTGCCATGGTGACTCTGTCTATAACACTGTCTCTGGCCCTCCAGTGTCTGTGCGCTACTGTGGTAAGTGTTGTTTCTCCCCTCACCGCTGCTTTAGTGTCTAACCGGGTTCTCTCTCTCTCTCTCCTTTCCTCCCTCTCACCTCGCTTTCTTTTCGGGTTATCCCCACCCACATTTATCCCCCTCTCCATTTCTCCCTCTCTCTCTGCCCACGCCTCCCCCGTTATCCGGTTTTCACCCCCTCCCCTTACCTTCTTCACCTCTCCCTTCACTATTTATTTGCGTATCCATCCCTCTCTCCTTCCCTGTCCCTCTGTCCTCTTCTGTGTGTCTGTGTGGTGGTCTGTGTGTGCTCTACCTGTGCTGTATCTGTGGCTGTGGTGTGTGTGTGTGTGTGTGTGTGTGTGTGTGTGTGTGTGTGTGTGTGTGTGTGTGTGTGTGTGTGTGTGTGTGTGTGTGTGTCTTCTCTGTGCTCACACAGCAGCGAAGGAAAGGGAGGCAGCGTGGAAATATCCTCAGTGTATGTACCCTGTCTCCCCCAACTCTCCCCCTTTCTTTCTCTCTCTCACTCACTGATTCACTCACTCACCATAACCATTTCTCTCTTTCTCTGTCTGTCTCCATCTCTGCCTCTCTCTCTTCATGTCATCTCCTATCATGGTTGTGAATTTCTAAGTCAGTTAAATACATAGTTCTTAGCTGATTCAACTGGATTTCATAAGTTCAGACAATTTGATTAATTATAGTCATCTGAACTTTTTATGTTGCTTCAGTTGATTTGAGTTCATGGTTGTGAATTTCTAATTTGAGTACACACATAGTGCTTAGCTGATTCAACTTGATTTCATAAGTTTAAAAAAATTGCAACTCAACAATGGTTGTTGACTGGCTATATAAAATGAGTAGTTTTAACTGAATCTCAATATGTTTTTGTACATTGTATGTCTCCCCCTCTCCCTCACCTCTCTCTCTCTCTCTGTCCTCTCGGCGAGTTTATCAATTTATGTGTATCTTATGTGTCTTTCCTCTCATTTCTCTATTTTCTCTCAAACAATAGCTGGTACTCTTCCCCTCCTATTTGTCTTTGACTATCATGTTTGTTGACACATAAGACTGACTGATTGCAGGG
This sequence comes from Hucho hucho, assembly GCA_003317085.1. Lineage (NCBI taxonomy): Eukaryota > Metazoa > Chordata > Actinopteri > Salmoniformes > Salmonidae > Hucho > Hucho hucho. Next base: position 226,490 of record QNTS01001559.1, on the reverse strand, counting down.
TAGGAGCTTCAAGCTCTGATTCTTCCACTAACCGATTTCAATTCAGTTCGAATCAAATGTGTTTTATGGCATGATTACTCAAATGCTATAACCCAAATTGACCCCTATCCTCTAATGTAGATCTTTAGAGTAGTATGTACACTGAGTATACCAAAAATTAGGAACACCCAGTGACGATTTTAGCATGTCAATCTTGGTGGGCGAATTTTTGTTTCTTTTATTAATGCCAGCAAAGCCACTACACAACACAACACAACACTAAACAATACATTCATTGCACTATAACGGTGACAAACGGTGCCCACAAACTGTTAGGGCCTACATAAAGCTGTCCCAACAGCAGAGCTTTCTTTTCAGCACCGTGGAGTGAATCCTTACCACTGCTACACCTGGCTATCAGTGGAGCCTTGTCTGGCAGTGAAACAGTTCATTCAGCCTCATTTACTGCCTTTTTAAAAAACATAGCTGACATGGCTGACTTGCGTAGATAAATGTGGTTTCTACTGACAATTGAGAGGTACAAACTATGGCATAAGGGAATGATGAGTGGATAAGAGGCAATCCGTAATTTTGATTAAGACATTAATGAGCGAGCTAAGACAGACGTAGCCAATATAACTATTTGTTCAGCACTTTTGAAATGTACACCGACAGAATTCAGAACATAGTTCTTACAGTATTCTCCCTGTACACCAAGTCAGAACCGTAGGAAAAATAAAGGGGGCATATAAGCCTAGTTAAATAAAGGTTAAATAAAATAATAAATAAATAAATAAGCAGACAATTATGATGACATTTCTCTAAAACAGGCTAAAGGCTACATGTGCACCACCAAGTCAGAACAGTAGGCTAAGTTACGAGGGAAAAAGGGACCAAATTATTAAAGTGAGGCACATGGGCTACTAACAGCTTACTACACAACATACACTTAGTATTACTTTCTTAGCTACAGTATACATATCTCCCTGGCATATTACATAATTTATGCAGCAGCATACAACACATTTTTGGACTCATCATTCTGTTGTGCTTGAACAGGAAGGTGGCGTGGCAGTCCTTCTTGTGGGCAAATTTTGTCATGAAGCATTACCATCAAAGTATGTCATTCTCTGGATTTATGGCGCTTTCAAGACAACTGGGATTCGGCAAAAACAAGGCCGAATCATGATGTCAGTGATTTTCAGGTCTGAGCTCTAGAAAAAGGCCAGAGTTCCCGACTTGGAATTCCGAGTTGGATGACCGTTCAAAACGTATTTTCCCAGTCAGAGCTCGTTTTTTTCAGAGTTCCCAGTTGTCTTGAACTCACTGAAGTCTGAAATTTCGGGGTTCCCAGTTTCCAGGTGTTTTGAACGCGGCAGCAATCATGCTGGATTGACAACATGGCCAATGTATTCAACCTTTTCTGACCCATGGTGTTGTGTGTGAAAGAGATCCTTAAATCCAGACTTGGCCCACAACCCTTTCCACCGAATAGCAGGCAGGGGAAGCAAAATAGCAATTGCTTTGCAACGTTTGCATTTAGCCACTGATTCCTTCCAAACCATTGTTGAATTTGCGATTTCCAACTTGTTGTGTAATGTTTATGTCCAATGGCCAATGAGCACCGATACGTTTTATGTATAATTTCTCTTCATATGACAAGGATTGAAAAGGATTTGCCTGTAGATTGTTAACGTGATTCATGATGATGACTGCTAGCTAAGATTTTGAAAGTATGATGTTGACATGATCAGTTCAATCAACGCTACGTTAGATATAACGTGATTTGACGTCATTGTATCTGTGGCCAATGACCTTGAGCCTTCTTGGATGGGCACTTCTAATGTAAATCTATGGCAGCACCCAAGGCGGCTTGAACTTTCTAGCACTCCCTGTAGATTTTGCGGTGACGTAGTGTCCCCATGAGTGACAGAACACTGAGCCAATCACGGCGCAACTGGAGATGATTGCCAACCCCTATGCTCTGTATTTTCCGCTGGCTGCCCCACCCCCACAGAAAGCACTGAGCTAGGCTGAAACACTTGCATTTTGGAGCTGCCTTACTAAAGAAAGCAAAAAAGAGACCATGTATGTATGCGGCTTTATTAAATCAGTAAAAAAAAAATGCCATTGTTTGCAAACTTATATGTGACACGTATTAATGCCAAAATAACATGCAGATCAGGCAAAAAATATTCAAATATATATACACAGATGGGGCTCAAAACAGGTGGGGCTCTGAGGTGCACCCCCCTTTTCGTACCCCCCAGTTCTTGACCCAAACTGCTGTGCCTGGCATCTACTGCCATACCCCGTTCAAAGGCACTTAAATATTTTGTCTTTCCCACCCTCTGAATGGCACACATACAAAATCCATGTCTCAATTGTCTCAAGGCATAAAAATCCATTAAACTGTTTCCTCCCCTTCATCTACACTGATTGATGTGGATTTAATAAGTGTCATCAATAAGGGATCCTAGCTTTCACCTGGTCAGTCTATGTCATGGAAAGAACAGGTGTTCTTAATGTTTTGGATACTCGGTGTCTACGCATAGCTCCACCCTGCCCTCTGATAAGCCAGATGGATTTTTGCCGTATTACTTACATCTTGCCTGGTGAATGTGATTATGCGAGGTCAGGATGTTGGAAAAAGGCTAATTTACTTACCTCGCCAGTCCTTGTGCCAAGTGCCAAGGGGGTGGGGTCCTGGTGTTGGTTTGGGATTGGCAAACTCTGCACCCTCTCTCTGTCTCTCTCTCTTCCTGCTGCTGCTGCTCTGTGTTGGGTGTACCATGTGTGTTGCGTGTATCATGCCTGTGTGCTTGTCTGTGCTGATCATCAATGTGCTGCTGTATTGGTGTTGGTGTTGCATGCATGCCAGGAATATGTGTGCCCTTGTTGGAGTGATTTTGTGTGTGCATGCATGTGTGTGTTTGCGTGTGTGTGTATGCTTGGTGAGTGTGTTTGTTGTGTGTGCTTGGTGTGTGCTTGGTGTGTGTGTGTCCATGTGTGTTTGTGTGTGTGAGGGTATCCTAGCTACACACTGTCTGCTGGTTTCAGTCCATTATCATCTATTCTCTTTACTCTAGAGCCTAATGATCCCTTCGTTCAATAAAGAATCGGAAACCAGCAGACACTGGCGGACTAGTACTGAGCAGGCCTGGTATATACAGTATGCACTATGCAGGTGTGTACCAGTAGCATTATAGGCACTGTCCTGGTGTCCAGCAGCCCTGGGAGGCCAGAGCGGCTCCCCGTGCCCCAGAAAGAGAGCTCCTGAGTGGGGCTGAGGACTCGGGACAGCTCCTATGTGCACGCTGACAGAGGGGGCTGGCAGAGCCTTGTGCGCAGCCTGGATTGTGTTATGATTTTGGGGGAGGGATTGGGTGGGGACGGGGTGGGTGAGTCTTTTGGGGGGATGAGGAGATACTGACCGATCTTTCCAGAGGAAGTGCTGGATGCATGTCAGGCATGGCCTATTGCCTCCCTCTCATCTCCCTTTCTTCTTACTTACTATTGTTTGTCTTTTTCCTCTTCTCTCTTTTTTTTCTCCCGATCTCTCTCTCTGTCTCTTTCTCTCTCTGTCTCTTTTTTTTCTTTCTCTCTCTCTCTCTCTCTCTCTCTCTCTCGCTCTCTCTCTCTCTCTCTCTTTCTCCATCCCCCTCTCTCAGACTATAACAGATAATAGTCCTATGAAGCGCTCGGCCTCCTCCCTTGGTCACAGTCGATCTGGGAGGGGCCAGAGGGAAAGGGGAAGGGCCGATGATTATGCAATGGAGTGTGTCATCCCCGAGGAGGGCGGAGCACCGAGGCACAGCCATCGACGCCGCGATCGAAGCCACCGGGCCTCCGAGCGGTCACTGTGTCGATATACAGACGCAGATACAGGTCAGAGCCAGAATGAGTGTGCGTGCGTTGGTCAGGAATGGTTCAGAATGTATGTGAGTCAGAGTGTGTGACGAGAACGTGCTTAGTTCCCTGAGTTGCTACTGTGTCAAAGTGTGTTTTATGTTGTCATGTTGTCATGGTTACAAAGACACTAGAGATACCATGATGACAACAATAACTGGCCTCCATTCCTGGCAGGACTGGGCACAGACTTGAGCACCACCACTCAGTCAGGTGACCTGCCACCCAAGGAGAAGGACCGTGATCGCGACAGAGACCGCAGTCGGCAGAAAGACCGAAAACACCACCACCATCACCACCACCATCACAGCGGCTCTGTGGACAAGGAGCACTACACACCAGACCGCGCCGACCGGGGGGGAGAGCACAGTGGTCACAGACAGCCCAGAGGAGACAGAGACCACGACCGGGATAGGGAGCATGACCGTCTCTGGTCACGGTCACCCAGCGAAGGCAGAGAGTGCATGACACACAGACAGGTGGGCTTCTATGATGTGTGTCAACATTGAACCACCTTCCTAACTGTTTTAGCCTCAGGTTCTCCTTTTAGTTCTGCCTTGAGTGTCTCCCCCATCTCCTTGGCCTAAATATCTTTAGGCGGCTGACTGTCTCTTGTGTTTCCCTTTTTGACACTTCCATACATTGTCTATTCATGAACTATTGTTGTTTATAGGATTCAGCAGTTTAGACACACACTTACACACAAAGGTTAACAACCTAGATTCAGATAAGAGACAGAATGAACAAGGCAACAACACTGAAAGAGTGCATTGTGGGTACCTTCACAATCACCATTTTGAGGCCTACTGTGTCAGATCTGATCTCTTCTTTTCTTTTCTCCTGTTGTTTTTGTGTCCTCTCTTTATTCTTCATGACTCATCGCTTTTCTCTGTTTTCTACGGTGTATGCTGACTCCCATCATTTTCTATATATCTCTTCTCTTTCTTGCTTGCTTTTTTATGTCTTTCTTTTCCCGGCATCCTTCCTTCCCTTCACACTCTCCTGATTGCTCTCTTCTTCTTCTTCTCGTTGCTGTTGTTGTTCTTGTTGTTATTGTCTGTTGTTCTCTCTCTCCCTCTCTTTATTTATCTCTCCTTGTCTTTATCTCTTTCTCTCTTTTTCTCACTCCCTTCCTTTTCCACTCCCTCCCTCTCTCTCTTCCTCCCTCTCTCTTTCTCCCTTCCTCCCTCTCTCTCTTCCTTCTTACCTCTCTCTCTCCCTCCCTCTTCCTCCCTTTTTCTCTTCCTCCCTCTCTCTCTTCCTCCCTCTCTCTGTTTGTGTCGTCGTTAATTTTATGGTTCTTTTTTATTTGCCTTCAATGTTCGTGTAGGGCAGTAGTTCGGTGAGCGAAAGTCCCGCTCCCTCTACCTCGGGGACCAGTACCCCGAGACGAGGCCGTCGGCAACTCCCACAGACCCCGGCAACGCCCCGCCCACACGTCACCTACTCTCCCGTCGTCCGTAAAGCCATGGCCACACCTCCTGGAGCCCAGCCCCTGGGGCGCAATCCTGCCCCCGCCCCTCGCCGCTTTTCCCCTGAGCCCCCCCAGGGACATCCCCCGCCCCACCATGGCTCACCCAACCAGGCCTGCCACCCCCCTCCCCGCTGGGGGGATGGGGGAGGAGGAGGAGGAGGAGGAGGAGGAGGAGGCGGAGGAGGAGGAGAGAGTGGATCGCTGGAGGGCGACGGCTGCTTCTACAACCAGGACTACCAGGATTACGACCGTGAGCACCACAAACCGCCTCCCTACGAGCNCAACCACCCTACTCTCCCCCTGCAAAACCATCCCCCAACCCCACAGCAGCAGCACCCTATCAACCCGCACCCAAACAACCCCCACCCCAACAACCCCCACTCCCGCACCTCGCCCAGGACTTCCCGCCACGCTCCTCCACCCAACACCACCCCCCAAGGGCAGCAGCCTCCTGCCCCTCGACGCCTCCCCAACGGGTACCGCGCCTCCTCCCCCTCCTCGCAACACCACCACGGCCCCAACCACCCCGGGCCCCACAAGGTCCCCCCTCCCCAGCCCAGAGGGCCCCGCATGAAAGACCTGCACGAACCCTACAACAACACGGATGACAACAGGTGCTAGCCTCTGGGGAATATAGAGGGATGGATGGAGGGCTCAACCACACTGTCTGAGTTATCAGTCCCTACCTCCCAGCCCAGGAAAACACACAGCCAGAGCACTGACTGCCATGAGACAGGGGAAACCAAGGAATGATTCTTTCTTTCCTTCTTTCCGTTTGTTTTTCTTTTAGTTTCTTCTGCTGCTCAGTGTTTCCCGGGGATGGAGGGAGTGAGGAAGGGGTAGTTAGAATAGAGGGATGAGGAGGAGGACCACTGAAGGATGAGTGGAAATTAGTGAACAGGGTATGGAGTACAAACCAATTCCTCCTCCAAAAACTATGGAACCCAGCTCATCGGATGCAAGGAGACAAAAACTCAAAATTGAGTTTTTCAAAATGGATGATACGGGGGACGGATGCTTTTCTCAACGCATCATGATGCTACGCCTCTGGAAACTATATAAAAAACCACCACAACGACCAAGACGTCATCACGTAATCAACGCAAAAAACGATGACATTGTGGAGAACTAAGTGGAGTTGCGTTAGTTGCAAAAACCAACCACCAACCCCGATGATGGGGAGATATTGATGAGTTTTATCATCTGTGTTTACTGTTAATAATGACATCAGTGATGATGAGCCTTCCACCTGAGTGTGGTGGGGGGAGTGGGGGAAACAGGTGGTGGGGGGGACACCGGGACACACACCCTAACTCTGAAGGAGAGAGGGGGTTATGTAGGAGGAATCTTTTCCATTCCAAACCCCCAACCTCCAAAAAAGATTCCGCCCCAACCGAGTAGAGATTAAACAGAAAAAAGTGGATGGTGAACAAAAAAAAAAGAAACTTAAAAGCAAACATTTTCTTCAGTATTTCTTCTTCTACTCCTGCGGCTGCTACTTTTTCCTCTTCCTCTTCTTCTTCTTCTTCGAAACATTGAAGCTTGATTCTTCTGTTGCACCCGCTCAGCTTCGTTGGAACTTGCAGAGTTTAAAAACCTGTGGAATCCTGCATGATTGATACAAAAAAAATGATAACAAAGAGAAACTACTGTAATGTGGGGAAACTATTCCTTGGTCCTTTCTATATTAGTCTGTGGGGTTCTCTCTTTTTCCTGTAATCCCTTTGTTTCTCTCTCTCTTCTCCCTGAGGCATCCCTCTCTCTCTCTCTTCCTGTGCTGGAGGTATAATCAGGATAGTTAGGATGGATGGAGAGATGCGGCGATGAGGAAGAGAAGAACAAGGTTCAAGCCTTTTTCATGCGGAGGGACAGGATGATCTATTTCACACTTTGTTCTTATTGAAATGCTCTGTGCCAAATTATAACTGTTGTTGTGGCTGAGATTGCACAAACATTTTCAAGGAAGTAGATATTTTGTTACAAGGCCTACTTTTATTTAATGGAAAAGTATGAAAACGCAGATCCCACATATTATAGGTTCATATTAACAGGGAGTTACAAGCACGCTCCATGATCCTTGTTGGCTCTTCATCAGCTGACACATAGCCTCGTTCAAACCAGAGATATGTCTCTAGTCTTCCAGGGTTTGTGTTTGAAAGAGCGATAAAAAGAGAGAGAGAGAAAGAAAGGCAGATGAAAGGAAGGAACCTCTTCATCTTTCGTTTATTTGTTATTAATAGTGATAATGGTTCTATAGATACTGATAACAATACTAACGATAATGATGATAATGATGATTATGATAATGGCGATGATGATAATAATAACGATGATGATAATGGTGATGATGATGAGATGTTCATGCTTGTGAGAGATAATTACTTTAGTTTTGTATTTGTTTGTTTACTTTCGAGTTGGTTGTGCTGAGCGCATCACCATCTTTGTTTAGTGAGACATTCTGTCCGTTTGGTGGTCCACTGGTCCAGCTGGTGGGCGGAGCTTTGTCAGAGAGGTGCATTGTGGGAAAATGAGTAATTATAGTAAGGACTCTGATACAGTGTAATAAGGTGGGGAAGGGGAAAGGAACTTAAAAAGGAACTTTAAAAAAAGAACAATGTCAAAAGTCATACAGGAAATCATGTATCTGACATGTATACTTTTGTTTACATATATTGTTTACATATATTAATCATTTGGGTAAATATAGGGCAGCTAAATGGTTGCTCTTGTTTAGGTAACCGGGTCTACAGACTAAAGTAGACTAGATAAAGCAGTATTGAGACAGAGCTCCTTTACCAGTTTGACCCTCTTAGGTGGCACTGTATGCAATACATTGCATCCCTGTCCTATTGTATCATTGTATCACCCCTTCTATTTTTGACTGTCTGATTCCAATGTTTTCATATCTGTCTTTAAACTGGGAGCATAAGGTTTAAGTGTTGTCTGTCACTGGTGGAGCACCTACTTTGTGTTCAGGACAAGTAACACAGCCAATCACAAATGCACAGGACGTGTATCACAGCCAATGAAAATGCGTGGGAGAAACAATGACTGGGTCTTTTCTGCCAAACCTCTGTGTCCTGTGTCACCCTATTCTCTTTTTGTGTGTCTTTGTGCGCCTCAACCTAACATCCATCCTAATACCCACCGCTGTCCATACAGTGTCTCTCTCACAGTTGCCGGACGTTGAGGATTGCCATAGTGAACCATTCATTTTTTAGAATTATGTCATTATTATTATTATCATTACACTCCATGTCAAAACCATTAGCGTCAGGTAACAGTGTTTGTTCACGGCTGCCATAGATATAGCGCAGTTAGATCTGCACATATCTGGATTCTGATGTACTGTAACGACATATCCCATGATACTATGTACCACACTTTGACCAGAAAGTGCACAGGAACATTGCCTTTACAGTATTCATCTAATGTAGGAATGTCATAGACGTGTATAAGTCACATCACAACACTGATAAGATAGGAATACACAGATACACTCAGTATGTAGCTCCTGGCTGTAGCAAGTATGTGTGTACGTGCGTATGGCGTGTGTGCGTTTGCGTGTGTGTCTGTGTATGAATGTGTTCTTTTATAGCAAGAATGTGTGTGTACATTCAATGTGTGTGTACATCAATAGCTAGCTGTTTTCGTTGGATATTTCATTTATCATTTGTTTATTTGATTTGAATATTTTGTGAAAGCACAGTGATGACATTTGAGTTGGTGAGTGTTTGTGTGTGTGTGTGAGTTAGCCTGTGTTTGTGAGCGAGTGACAGAATGTTTGTGTGGCTGTGTGCAAGATGAAATAAGATGTCAATCACCCTCCAATTGAAACTATGAGAGGCCCTTACATTCACTGTCAATCATTGTGTCCTATACTGACCAACCATCCACTAACAACACATATGCTAAATAACCCCAACGTTACTTCAAAAAGCAATGTATGAGCTGCTATGGAAAAAATCAAAATAAAAACATTTTAAGTACCAAAAAAATACCAAAAAAAGGGAAAATATCTACTTCCAGAACTGCATGTGCTTTGTGCATGACACACCGTGGGTGAACAGTCATCTTCAGGAATAAAAAAATAAGAATATGAAATCAGATAAATAAAAAAAATATATGAATATAGATAGATGTTTTTACTAAGCAACATGTTTCCTTTTTTCCTTCTATTTTTGAGAACAAAAAAGGTTAAAAAAATATATGAAAAAAAAAAACGTCAAAAGAGCGACATGATGACTTTGGTGAGAATCAAAGTTGGTTTGTTTATTTATGTTGCCAGCTGTTAACTGTAAACATGGAGGTGAGACACTACACAACCATGTTCAGGACACTACAAAAAAAGAGAACTCCTGTTTTAAAGAAGAGAATCAAATAAAAAGAGATGGGTGGGGCCAGGAGCCAGACAAATCTGATGATGTAACCCTTAAAACTGGCTGTGGGATCTTTTATCTCTCACTCACTCCCTCTCTATTTCTCTCTCACTCTTGTCTCTCTCACTCTTATCTCTCACACTCTCAACCTATCTCACCGCTATTTCTACCAGTACATTTTGTAATTCCAGACAGAATTCTTCCTAATGAATAAAAACCAGAGAGAATGCACTCTGTTGGTTTGGAGAGACTTCTGTTTCTTTTTGTGTGTGTGTACAAGTGTATGCTTGAATGTGTGCATATGTTTGAGTGAATTGTGTATTATAGTGAGAGTGAGAGTGTATTATAGTGAGAATGAGAGTGTGTTTGCGTTGGGGTTACAGATTTGGAGAAGTAGATACGTTTGATGTGTGTAATGGAGTGTGTTGTTATGTGTAAGGTAGTGTGTGTACGCGCATTTAGGAGTGTAATTATTGTGTCTCTGCTATCTCCGGTCGAGTTCTAGTGTTCCCCCTGCCTGCCCTGTCCCACTGGGTACAGACGTCAAATTCAACCTCTATTCCAACGTAATTTCATTGAAATGACATGGAAACAAAGTTGATTCAACCAATGTGTGCCCACTGGGTGTGTTCTGGTCTATTTTTATTGTTCCTCCAGCCTTCCCAATGTGTTCTGGTCTGTTTCTAGTGTTCCCCCTGCCTACCCAGTGTGTTCTGGTCTGTTTCTAATGTTCCTCCAGCCTGCCCTGTGTGTTCTGGTCTGTTTCTACTGTCTCCCCTGCCTGCCATGTGTGTTCTGGTCTGTTTCTATTGTTCCTCTAGCCTTCCCCGTGTGTTCTGGTCTGTTTCTAGTGTTCCCCCTGCCTACCCTGTGTGTTCTGGTCTGTTTCTAGTGTCAGCCCCTGCCTGCCATGTGTGTTCTAGTCTGGTTCTAGTGTTCCCCCTGCCTGCCCTGTGTGTTCTAGTCTGGTTCTAGTGTTCCTCCAGCCTTCCCTGTGTGTTCTGGTCTGTTTCTAGTGTTCCCCCTGCCTGCCCTGTGTGTTCTGGTCTGTTTCTAGTGTCCCCCCTGCTTGCCCTGTGTGTTCTGTGTACTTTAGAGAGAACAGCTTCAGATCAGATTGCTGCCGGAAACATTAGCAGTACAATCAATGGGTCCGATTTCACATTCCACACCTCTACTCCCCTCCTATTCTCCACTACTTCCCCCTTTCCCTAAGCATACCATATTGTTTCCCTCAACCGACCTCTCTCTGCTCCCCCAATGCCCCGTATCCTTCCCTCAACCTATCTCTTCTCCTACCTTATGTCCATCTCTTCTCTCCTCACACATTCCTCCACCACATCCCTACTTTTTTTCTCCGCTGTACTTCCTCCCTCCTGTCTAAATACATCCTCTCTGCTCACCTCTTCTCTCCTCACCTCACACATTGCTGTTGTATGATGCACTCATCCAACAGTGAATATGTAGGTGACAACCATATTAAAAGCCTTATAGTAAGACATCATGAAAACGTATGCATGTGTATAACATGTTATAAAGCAGTATGTAGACTTTCAGTTGTGTTAACTATCTATTTTATTTAGACACAGGAAGAAATACTGTGCAGGTGAGATGGAAACCCTGAAACTGGCTCTTAAAAAACCCTCCAATAATGTACAGGAAAAATCTGTATTATCAGGATAACTAAAGTTTAATTTCACTTTGCTTCCTTTATTAATCCAATTAGCTGTGCAACTGAAACCCCTCGCTCGCTCTCTCCTTCCTCTCCATCCCTCCCTTTTCCTGGTGCTGCCTGTTGGCCAAATGTGAGCCAGGCGGATGTGTGAGGTGTCCTGTTCTAATGTCTGTTCTATATACAACCCCCCTAATACTTAAACGCCCCCCTCCCACCACACACACACACACACACACACACATCATCCATCCTCCCCCGCATTCTGCTGCCAGCTCCATTTCCTGTATCCTGCCCCACTCTATTTCCCCTGCTCTCTCCCTCCCCCTCCCTCTCTCCTTCATTTCTCTCCCCTACTCCTTCCATACCCAGGCCAGACCAAACACACAGCTAGGGTGGAAGGCAGATTAAACAACATTGTTCACACTCCATGGGCTAATATAGCCTACACTCCAAGGGACCGATTCCGATATAGGAAATTAATGCCTTTTCTACGCACACCTTTCAAATCAAATCAAATCAGATGTTATTGGTCACATACACATATTTAGCAGATGTTATTGCTGGTGTAGCGAAATGCTTGTGTTCCTAGTCGGAGTGGCATTGACTAAAATACAGTAGAATAGAATACAGTAAATACATATGAGATGAGTAAAGCAGTATGTAAACATTATTAAAGTGACTAGTGTTCCATTATTAAAGTGGCCAGTGATTCCATGTCTATGTATACAGGGCAGCAGCCTCTAAAATAAAAGAAAACAAAATTGTATTTGTCACATGCGCCAAATACAACAGGTGTAGACATGACAGTGAAATGGTTACTTACAAGCCCTTAACCAACAATGCAGTTTCAAAAAAGAAAAATAACAAATAATTAAAGAGCACCAATAAAATAACAATAATGAGGCTATATACAGGGGGCTCCGGTACAGAGTCAATGTGCGGGGGCACCGGTTAGTCGAGGTAATTGAGGTAATTTCTACATGTAGGTAGAGGTAAAGTGACTGGATAATAAACAGAGAGTAGCAGCAGCGTAAAAATTGGGGATGGGGTGGGGACAATGCAAATAGTCTGGGTAGCCATTTGATTAAATGTTCAAGAGTCTTATGTTAACTGTTCAAGAGTCTTATGGCTTTGGATAGAAGCTGTTAAGAAGCCTTTTTGACCTAGACTTGGCGCTTCGGTACTGCTTGCCGTGCAGTAGCAGAGAGAACAGTCTATGACTAGGCTGGCTGTAGTCTTTGGCAATTTTTTGGGCCTTCCTCTGACACTGCCTGGTATAGAGGTCCTGGATTGCAGGAAGCTTGGCCCCTGTGATGTACTGGGCCGTGCATATTACCCTCTGTAGTGCCTTGCGGACGGAGGCTGAGCAGTTGCCATACCAGAAGGTGATGCAACCAGTCAGGATGCTCTCGATGGTGCAGCTGCAGAACATTTTGAGGATCTGACCCATGCAAAATCTTTTCAGTCTCCTGAGGGGGAATAGACATTGTCCTGCCCTCTTCACGACTGTCTTGGTGTGTTTGGACCATGATAGTTTGTTGGTGATGTGGACACCAAGGAACTTGAAGCTCTCAACCTGCTCCACTACAGCCCTGTCGATGAGAATGGGGGCGTGCTTGGTCCTCCTTTTTCTGTAGTCCACAATCATCTACTTTGTCTTGATCACGTTGAGGGAGAGGTTGTTATCCTGGCATCATACTGCCAGGTGTCTGACCTCCTACCTATAGGCTGTCTCATTGTTGTCAGTGATCAGGCCTACCACTGTTGTGTCGTCGGCAAACTTAATGATGGTGTTGGAGTCATGCTTGGCCATGCAGTCATGGGTGAACAGTGATAAGCTTTGAGGGCACTATGGTGTTTAACGCTGAGCTGTAGCCAATGAATAGCATTCTCATGTAGGTCTTCCTTTTGTCCAGGTGGGAAAGAGCAGTGTAGAGTTCAACAGATATAGCATCATCTGTGGATCTGGGAGGGGGGCGGTATCCAAATTGGAGTGGGTCTAGGGTTTCTGGGATAATGGTGTTGATGTGAGCCATGTGAGCCTTTCAAAGCACTTCATGGCTACAGACGTGAGTGCTACGGGTCGGTAGTCATTTAGGCAGGTTACCTTGATGTTCTTGGACACAGGGACTATGGTGGTCTGCTTGAAACATGTTGGTATTACAGACTCGGTCAGGGACAGGTTGAAAATGTTGAGGAAGACACTTGCCAGTTGGTCAGTGCATGCTCAGAGTACCTGTCCTGGAAATCCGTCTGGCCCTGCGGCCTTGTGAATGATGACCTGTTTAAAGGTCTTACTCATATCGGCTACGGAGAGCGTGATCACACAGTCGTCCGGAACAGCTGATGCTCTCATGTATGTTTCAGTGTTGCTTGCCTCGAAGCGAGCATAGAAGTTATTTAGCTCATCTGGTAGGCTTCTGTCACTGGGCAGCTTGCAGCTGTGCTTCCCTTTGTAGTCCCTAATAGTTTGCAAGCCCTGCCACATCCGACGAGCATCGGAGCCGGTGTAGTATGATTCAATCTTAGTCCTGTATTGATGCTTTGCCTGTTTCATGGTTCTTCGGAGGGCATAGAGGGACTTCTTATTAGCGTCCGGGTTAGAGTCCCGCTCCTTGAAAGCGGCAGCTCTATCCTTTACCTCATTGCGGATGTTGCCTGTAATCCATGGCTTCTGGTTGGGGTATGTACATACGGTCACTGTGGGGACGACGTCATCAATGTACTTATTGATGAAGCCAGTGACTGATGTGGTGTACTCCTCAATGCCATCGGAAGAATCCCGGAACATATTCCAGTCTGTGCTAGCAAAACAGTCCTGAAGCTTAGCATCTGCGTCCTCTGACCACTTCCTTATTGAGCGAGTCACTGGTATTTCTTGCTTTACTTTTTGCTTGTAAGCAGGAATCAGGAGGATAGAGTTATGGTCAGATTTGCCAAATGGAGGGCAAGGGAGAGCTTTGTACGCGTCTCTGCGTGTGGAGTAAAGGTGGTACAGAGTTTTTTCCCCTCTGGTTGCACATTTAACATGCTGGTAGAAATGAGGTAAAACGGATTTAAGTTTGCCTGCATTAAAGTCCCCGGCCACTAGGAGCGCCGTCTCTGGATGATAATTTTTCTGTTATCTTATGGCCCTATACAACTCGTTGAGTGCCGTCTTAGTGCCAGCATCGGTTTGTGGTGGTAAATAGACAGTTACGAAAAATATAGATGAAAACTCTCTTGATAAATAGTGTGGTCTACAGCTTATCATGAGATATTCTATCTCAGGTGAGCAAAACCTTGAGACTTCCTTAATATTAGATTTTGTGCACCAGCTGTTATTTACAAATAGACACAGACAGCCACCCCTTGTCTTATCGTAGGCAGCTGTTCTATCTTGCCGATGGACCACAAACCCATCCAGCTGTATGCTATCCATGTCGTCGTTCAGCCACGACTCGGTGAAACATAGGATATTACAGTTTTTAATGTGCCACCGGTGATGCGTTGGGCAGACAGCACCACCCTCTGGAGAGCACTGCGGTTGCGGGAGGTGCAGTTGTCGTACCAGGCGGTGATACAGCCCGACAGGATGCTCTCAATTGTGCATCTCAAATCAAATCAAATTTTATTTGTCACATACACATGGTTATCAGAGGTTAATGCGAGTGTAGCGAAATGCTTGTGCTTCTAGTTCCGACCATGCAGTAGTATCTAACAATTTCACAACAACTACCTTATACACACAAGTGTAAAGGAATGAATACGAGTAAAAGGTTTTGTAAAAGTTTGTGAGGGTCTTAGGGACCAAAGCGAATGTCTTCAGCTTCCTGAGGTTGAAGAGGCGCTGTTGCGCCTACTTCACCACACTGTCTATGTGGGTGGACCATTTCAGATTGTCAATGATGTGTACGCCGAGGAACTTGAAGCTTTCCACCTTCTCCACTGCGGTCCCGTCAATGTGGATAGAGGCGTGCTCCCTCTGCTGTTACCTGAAGTCCACGATCAGCTCCTTAATTTTCTTGACGCTGAGGGAGAGATTATTTTCCTGCCACCACTCCGCCAGGGCCCTCACCTCCTCCCTGTAGGCTGTCTCGTCATTGTTGGTAATCGGGCCTACTACTGTTGTGTCGTCTGCAAACTTGATGATTGAGTTGGAGGCGTGCATGGCCATGCAGTAATGGGTTAACAGGGAGTACAGGAGGGGGCTGAGCACGCACCCTTGTGGGGCCCCTGTGTTGAGGATCAGCGAAGTGGAGGTGTTGTTTCCTATCTTCAACACTTAGGGGCGGCCCGTCAGGAAGTCCAGGACCCAGTTGCACAGGGCGGCATTCAGACCCAGGGGCCTGAGCTTAATGATGAGCTTGGAGGATACTATGGTGTTGAAGGCTGAACTATAGTCAATGAACAGTATTCTGGCATAGGTATTCCTCTTGTCCAGATGGGATAGGGCAGTGTGCAGAGCAATGACAATTGCATTGTCTGTGGACCTATTGGGGCGGTAAGCAACTTGAAGTGGGTCTAGGGTGTCAGGTAAGGTAGAGGTGATATGATCCTTGATTAACCTCTAAAAGCACTTCAGGATGGCAGAAGTGAGTGCTGTGGGGCGATAGTCATTTAGTTCAGTTACCTTTCCTATGCACTTCTCAGTAGTTGGTATTCAGACTTACCTTATGCAGATGTGTAACGGGCTTTGCAGGCGTGGTTCCCTTGAATACATTCAATTCAACCTCTGAAAACCCTCCCACTTGCTTGCCAACAGATTTTCTCGTGGAGTTTTCATTCAATAGTGTTATCAGTACATTTATCTTAAGTCATTCCTTTAAATACGGTGTAACTTTAATTAGAATTCTGTCGACTGACTCACTAGAATACATTGAGTATAGAATACAACGGGTTCAGAATATAGGGATCAATGAAAGAAACCCACCAAATACTGTATATGCATATTTGACTCTGTTTCAGCAACTGGTAGATTTCAAAATACTCTGATCTTGTAGATCATTTAGGCAACATTTTGGGTTAGGAGAGCCTTTACATATGAAATATATTGATTTATCAAAAATACATTGGTTTGATTCATCCTGAATCATATCCAAGTTCAAACCATGAGATATTGGAAGGTGGAAACAAGTGTACAATAAGGGTTGAACAATAGTCCTATAATCCTCACAAATCATGGAACAGTATCTGGAATGATAGGGACCAAGCTACAAATTGAAGAAAACGAACAAATAAGTGACAGTTATAAATGTATGTGGGTATTATTATAAGGTGGCTCCCGATCATGGCTAATATCTAACATGATGAAAATTGTAAAATAAAACAGAGAAAAGCCTAAGCATATAATTAAAACATTCTAAAGCACATACAGTTGAAGTCACAAGTTTACATACACTTAGGTTGGAGTCATTAAAACTTGTTTTTCAACCACTCCACAAATCTCTTGTTAACAAACTATAGTTTTGGCAAGTTGGTTAGGACATCTACTTTATGCATGCCACAAGTAATTTTTCCAGCAATTGTTTACAGAGAGATTATTTCACTTATAATTTACTGTATCACAATTCCAGTGGTCAGAAGTTTACATACACTAAGTTGACTGTGCCTTTAAACAGCTTAGAAAATTCCAGAAAATGATGTCATGGTTTAGAAGCTTCTGATGTCATAATTTGAGGTGTACCTGTGGATGTATTTCAAGGCCTACCTTCAAACTCAGTGCCTCTTTTCTTGACATCATGGGAACATCAAAAGAAATCAGCCAAGACCTCAAAAAGAAAATGGTAGACCTCCACAAGTCTGGTTCATCCTTGGGAGCAAACGCTTGATGTTACCACGTACATCTGTACCAACAATTGTACGCAAGTATAAACACCATGGGACCACACAGCCGTCATACCACTCAGGAAGGAGACGTGTTCTGTCTCCTAGAGATTAACATACTTTGGTGTGAAAAGTGCAAATCAATCCCAGAACAACAGCAAAGGACCTTGTGAAGATGCTGGAGGAAACAGGTACAAAAGTATCTATAGCCACAGTAAAACGAGTCCTATATTGACATAACCTGAAAGGCCGCTCAGCAAGGAAGAAGCCACTGCTCCAAAACCGCCATAAAAAAAGCCAGACTACGGTTTGCAACTGCCCATGGGGACAAAGATTGTACTTTTTGGAGAAATGTCCTCTGGTCTGATGAAACAAAAATATAACTGTTTGGCCATAATGACCATCGTTATGTTTGGAGGAAAAAAGGGGACGCTTGCAAGCCGAAGAACACCATCTAATTGAGTGTATGTAAACTACTATTATTCTGACATTTCACATTCTTAAAATTAAGTGGTGATCCTACCTGACCTAAGACATGGAATTTTACTACGATTAAATGTCAGGAATGTATTTGGCTAAGGTGTATGTAAACTTCCGACTTCAACTGTACATCAACTCGGTTGGTCCAGCCCTACAGAAGCCTATAGTTTGGGTCTCCAAATTTCATCCATGCAAATTATGAGGGCACAAAATTAAAACATATATATTTTTTATAATGTCACAGGGGCAACAATGCATGTCATGTTGATATGATTTTCAGTTTGCTTCCATATGACTGGTTTCACATTTGTCTCCAGGGATCATAAGGAAAAATAATCAAAAACAATTCCTTCTTATAATTACAATCCCTTCTCCAAACGGACTACTCATTTAACTAGCTCTTATCAACAGCTATGACACTGCATTTGTAATGTATTCAGACCCATCCTTTTTTCCACATTTTTTCCCTCATCAATTTACACACAATACCCCATAGTGACAAAGCAAAAACAGGTTTTTAGAAAAGTGTTTATTACAAATAAAAAATAGAAATAACTTATTTACATACAATACCATTCAAACGTTTGGACACACCTATTCATTCAAAGGTATTTCTTTATTTACCTACATTGTAGAGTAATAGTGAAGACAATCAACACTATGAAATAACACATGAAATCATGTAGTAAGCAAAAAAGTGTTAAACAAATCTAAATATATTTTAGATTTTAGATTCTTCAAAGTAGCCACCCTTTGCCTTGATGACCGCTTTGTTCACTCTTGGCATTCTCTCAACCAGCTTCATGAGGAATGCTTTTCCGACAGTCTTGAAGGAGTTCCCACATATGCTGAGCACTTGTTGGCTGCTTTTCCTTCACAAAGAAAGTAGATGTTTTTTCCACTTGGAGCCGGCAGGTTTTCTCGACCTTATTTATGGTTTCCTCGCACATAAAGGTGGTGGAATTATGAGGGAATTAGTGAAAGGTTATAATACAGCATATCTGCAAACACATCTCCACCCAGAACGAATTGCAGGTGCTATTCTCCTTAAATTCAAGGTCAGAATAAGCATAGAGAAAAAAGTGCATACAAAGGGAATTACTTTCCATTTACATGCGCTTAACTTGGTTTGGAATCGGCCCCCAACAGCGCAAAAACAAACACCAATTTGTAAACCCTCGTGAAAGCAGCTCCAGGCAGCACTTTATTGCCGTTTCACATTGTATTTTTGTCTGGTTATCCGACCAGATTCTTGGTCCAGAAGCAGGGGCCAGTCGTGCAGAGTCCTCCATACCACATTGTGATTGTCAAGCCGATGCCCCTGCATGCCCCTGGGAGAACAGTGCCCCATGTCTGACCATACTCCACAGCTGCCAGGGTGGCACAATAGACCCTCCATTTTTCCGAGGTTAACAACAAAAGTGATACATTGTACCCATTCCGTGCGTAATTTGATGACCGGGAAATAATGTTTGTCCTGCGTTCCTTTCTTTATAACAGCATAAGCTCCTGGAAATATAACCATTGTGTGTGTGTGAGCGAGATAATAGCAATGACAGCGTGCTTCCGACTCATCACACCCATCGCCGTTCCCTCCCCACTCTCCATGGGGCAATATTCTTACTACCCTTGTTTCTTTAGTCACGCGGACTTCATACCACACCACATCCGCTCAACCACTGGGTACAGATGTCAGTTCAACGTAAAGTTTTTATTTACGTTTGGTTGAGTTGTTAACTAACGTGAATTCAACAAAAATGTGACCATGTCATCAGGATTTAAGTTAAACGTTGGGTGAAAAGAGAATCCAATCAGTCTTCCACGTTAAAACAGATTTGTAGGGGTTGAAGTGGAAACAACGTTGATTCAACCAGTATGTGCCGTGGGCACCCATGTCATGATGAATGGTTTCCACAAGGCTACAACACGTTAAAAGGAAACGAGACAAGGTTCAAGTTCATACAGGATCATCAGCCGAGCCACACAGCAACCAACCACTTTCATCCGTATTCACCTCAACAACCCGGACGACGCACCTGGCCTACTGCTAGAGGGATTCTACATGAATTACTTCCACTTTAGGGTGGAAAGAGCGCGGCCACCCCCCACCAGCATCAAACAATGCTACAAATGCCAAGAATTCAACCACACATCCACCGATTGCAAAAACCAGGTCAAATGTCTGCGATGTGCTGAGAACCACCACCACAAAGAATGCCTAAAAGAGAAAAGTGATGCTAGCTGTGCCAACTGTGGTGGCGCCCACTCATCGGTCTCCAGACAATGCCCCACCTATTTAACCCTCACAACGACCAAGCCCACCGGAGCCACTGCCACCGTCAGAACAGCCAATGCCAACCGTCTCACAACAACAAGCTTTTCCGGCCCTCAGCCTCTCACCAACACCACTCACCTGCAGGAGGATCTGAAAGGAATATGCAGAGACGAAGAAATGGTAAAGAGAGTCATGGACAGCATAAAGAAGCACAGAGACGGCCCTACCTCCTAACTCTGAATCAGCTTTTACAGTCCTAACTACACTCCAAACCAAATGACTACTCCACTAAATGTCTTACATGTCAACATCAGAAGCATAAGGAGAAACAAGCGGGAGCTGATGCAACTCCTTCTAGAAAAGCAAACTAGCATTGCCTCTATCAACGAAACCTTTCTAAGAACTAATACAAGATTCCGTATTCCTGGCTTTAACATTCTAAGAAAGGATCGACCAGAGGGATGCAGAGGAGGTGTAGCACTGCTTTTAAAGGAAGGAATTGAGTACTCTGAAGCTGTTTTTGACCTCACCAAAGAAGAACTCAACAACAATGAGTACACTGCAGCAAAAGTACTCCTAAATGGACACGCAGCTCTTCTGATAGCCACTATATACTGTCCACCCAAAACAACACCCTCTGGAAAATTGATCACTGCCCTTGCAGACAACAATGGCCATACCATCATAATGGGAGATTTTAATGCCAAACACACGGATTTCAACTGCAATACTACAAACCACTCAGGAAAAGTATTAAGGGATATCCTCCACAACACAAACCTGGCCATCCTCAACACCAATGAGCCCACACACATCCATTCTTCCACCTCCAAGGCAGACATCCTTGATCTTGTCCTCTGCTCCCCGGACCTGTCTGCTAAACTCCTTAGCTTCTCCGTCAGCCATGACGTGGGAAGTGACCATCTTCCTGTCCTTGCCTCCTTTTCTCTCCAACTTCAACAAGCACCAGCGAAACCAAGATACAACTACAAGAAAGCAAACTGGGAAAAATACAGAAAATGCATTGCAGACAAGATAACAAATATTGCAGTAACAACACAGAACCCCAAGGATTTGGACCAGCTGGCTGAGAGAATTGGGAGTATCCTCATCCAGGCCCGGGAAGAGACTATACCACTTACCACCACCAAACCACCACAACAACAACTCCCAGCACATATCCTAAGTCTCATCAAGCAGAAGAGAAAGGTCCGGAGAGATTTTATTAAAACAAGAGCACCAATGTTGAAAACAGAAGTTAATCGGTTACAGAACCAAATCAGATATCAACTCACCCTCCACAAACAGAAACAGTGGACTGCCTTTTATCACCAGCTAGATGCAGACACCAACCCCCGGACCTTCTGGCAAAAAATCAAAACAATTAACGGAGACAAAACCAACAACATCATACCTGTGCTAAAGTCTCAAGGCCAACTCATCGAAGACAACAAAACAAAAGCAATATTGTTTAGAAACCACCTACAAAATGTTCATTCTTGTCCCAATGATCCCCTCTTCGACAAAGACTGGAAAATCATTGTCGACAGAGAAATGCAGAAAACAGTATATCCTTCAAATCTGACACCAGTAGACCATCCCCTCAACCGCTCTGTTACCATTGAAGAAATCAAGAGTCATCTGAAAAAAACAAAAAACAAAGCACCTGGGGAAGACAACATTGACAGCACACTCATCAAACAAGCACCTGATGAATACCTGCACCTCCTTTCTAACCTCTTCACCACATGTCTCATGGAAGGCTACTTTCCCCTACCTTGGAAATCTGCAGTTGTCACAATGATCCACAAACCTGGTAAAGACCCATACAACGTCACAAGTTACAGACCAATCAGTCTCCTCAGTCATGTCGGGAAGCTGTTTGAGAGAGTACTCACCCAGAGACTGAGCAGCCACGCTGAGGAAATGGGCCTCCTTGGAATCCACCAAGCTGGCTTCAGAAAAGCAAGATCAACTACCGACAACATTCTAAGACTGTCAGAGGACATCCTTCGGAACTTCAAGAAAAAAGAACATACACTGGCGGTTTTCTTTGAT
>QNTS01001559.1:169073-202886 GCA_003317085.1 Hucho hucho | reverse complement strand
ATATGTAATGCATCCCTTAACACCCCCCCTACCAGATGTGAGCTGTAACCCTAATAAAGTTTAAACACAGCAAACTCATGTCGGGAAAGGAAAATTGAGTAACTAACCCATGTCTGTTCTGATAAAAATATTAGGGCATCTAGACCCTGGGGATGCCTTGCTTGACCAGACCCTCCTTCCTTGCTCCTGGCCTGCCCTGCCTCTTCCACCAACTAATTGTTTTTTATGGACAGAAAAGAGCAGAAGCTCTGAGCTGTCCGATCATGCCCATTGTCTATTGTGTTGTTGTCAAGTTCATTATAAAACGTTTTAATAAATAAATGGAATGGTTTGTTTCACAGTTTCAGTGTCGATACAATTCATTTGGTTCCGTATGGAAGAACAGTTCCATAGTTTAACCAATTGACGTACAATTCCAAACTAACAAAACATACATTTGAATGTACCATACAGGTAGAACATTCATAACATTTAATGGATCAATTTATTTAAGAGGTCAAATGTTTGGATTACTAGGCTTTAAAAGTCCGTGTAACCAGCACTATTCAGTCGGTTTAGGCTTGTGCCGTGTATTGTCTTCAGTCCTTTTCGACCAGGCCCAGCTCTAGAAAGTATTAGACCAAACAATGTTCTTCCGTCCACCTCTTTTGGCGCACAGCTAGCGGGGAAAGTCACAGCGGGAGAACAGGAACTATTTTGCGGTAATGACCAGTCACCTCTTTCACAAAACAAACTCCCAAGTTTCGGAGAGATATCCACTGAGTTCCCGGGACAGCCCCGTTTCCAACATTAGAGACCACAGCGTTTTCTAGTGTCTGAACGCATATGCGGCCTCCTCTCTCTCTACCCGGCTCATACCCGGATAGTTTTGCGCATGGCGCATTTTCCTGCTCGGTCACAACATTGTATCTATGAACCCAAATCAAAGCAAACTCTTCATTGTCCCTTCAAAACGCTGCAATGGCTCTTAACATGGGTACCGATGAAGCCATGGAGTCCCCACCGACACGGCAGCAGTTCACAGAGCTCCGTATGACGGTATTTCTCCCTTGCTCAATTTTCGCTTTCTTGCAGGGGAGGAAGTCGGGCTCCGCGGCCGCCTTGCCCCGTCTCTTCCTGTCGTTACGGTCAGGCCTCGACGGGCCCCGGTTCTCCTTGTCTTCTCTACCTGCTGTTACACTGCAGTGCAGCGGGTGTGAGTTCGTTTCGTCCTCGGAGGATACTGCACTCTCCCGGGGCTGGGGGGTCGCGGGTAGTCCAGACAGAGACGAGGAAACCTCCCTCTCCAAAGGGTCTCCAGTTGTTTCCTCCATCGGTGACTCTTGCTGGACCGGCTCTGCTGCTGTCGTGGTTTCACAACTGGCCTGCGATGCGTGATAGATATCCCGGGCGGACTGCATCACGAGCGTGAGCAGTAGGCTCCGGTGGAGACGGTGTCCCCCGCGCTGGGCACGCGAGCTGTATAGTTTGCCTAGAGCGTGGACCATAATCCTCTTGGCCTCAGCGCTGACCTCCATGTTGTTGCTTATTATTGAGCTTAACTTTGGACCTTTCTTCCCCGTCAGGACCTAGATTCTCTGAACTTCACACAGACATGAACGTGCCTGTACAAGCCGCTGTATTATAACTTCGCTGACGTCAGTGGCTCGCTGTCATATGAGAGGTGTAAGTTCTTCCATGAGCTCCTCCTATGCCAAAAGCCCCACAAGAGCTGCGGATAATGTGTAGTAGCCTCCTACACTATATTTAGACAACTATTTATGACTAGACACGTGTGTAGGTTGTGTATTTGGCTGTGTTTATTTGTACCACATTTATGTTTGCATAATTGTGTAATTTGAACAACCGAATATCAATGCAAATCTGACTACTGTCAACAGGTCATGAAAAACCAGAAACCCGAGAAACCAATGAA
This sequence comes from Hucho hucho, assembly GCA_003317085.1. NCBI lineage: Eukaryota > Metazoa > Chordata > Actinopteri > Salmoniformes > Salmonidae > Hucho > Hucho hucho. Next base: position 200,971 of record QNTS01001559.1, on the reverse strand, counting down.
ATTCATAAAATATCGGTGCTATTTAGTTTTTGCATTGTCTCACTATCACTAGGCTAGTTGTGTGTGTGGCATCTACTATTAAGTGGAAGGGAATTGCATTTAGTTTTCTTGTGTAAGTGGACTGCTGCTATCTTGAACATGTCTCTTGCAAAATAGATTAGCCTATAGGCTAATTAAAGGTGAAATAAAAAAAATCTGCATTTGAGACTGTTCCATTTTTTAAATGAATCCTTTGAACAAAAACTATATGGCTAAAAGGCAATTATGCAAAGCCATGCCTCAATAGCCTTATATTTAGCTACTGGTATCAGGTCAAGACCACCAATCAAAGCCATTATATAATTATTTTCTTCTGGGAAAAGCTGTGTTGATAAATTACTCTTGAATCTTCATGTTTTTCTTGCTTCACATTACTATAACATTACTCCCATGGGGGCTGTTTTTCAGAGGGGTTATCGACAGATGCCCATATAAAGTACATCCGACGGGTAACCGAGGCGCGCGCTGCAGTGGAAAACCCATGACGCGCCTAGGAGACCCTTGCTTCCGGTGGCCATATAAAGTGCGAACCATTCGGGGTTTGCGTCAGAACACATCTCCTTATATGGTGTTGTGAAGACTGCACTCTGCTTCCCTGAGCCCAAATATGGGCATTGGGAGCGTGCTTAATCCAGCGGTGGCGCGTTTCGGGTCAACTCAACTCATCTATTTTGGGATGCACATCTGGCAGCAAGGATGCCTGCTGGAAATCTGACATTGATGAAAGGAGCAAGCAAGCCTGGGTGCTCAGTGATAATCAAACTATCAGTCAACTGTCTGGATTGGCAAAGAAAACTATCTCCCTCAGCAACCTTTCATTAATTTCAGAACTTGTTCTCAACTGGCCTACCTGTTTTTTTGCATGACTTTTACATGGTTTCCTCTAGACCTAATACTTTATATTGGTGAGATAATGCAGTTTCATATATGTTCATCCATGACAACCAAAGAGTCCAGATGGAGGATAGGATGTGGCTTGTTCTAGTAATACAGAAAGACAGGTTCAGATTGTGTTATTGTAATTTGTTGTATTCCATCAATCCAAAATCACACCTATAGTATTTCCCCATCCTATCCTCCATCTGGACTCTTTGGTTCAATATGTCCCTGTCCAATATACAGTATATCACAAAAGTGAGTACACCCCTCACATTTTTGTAAATATTTGAGTATATCTTTTCATGTGACAACACTGAAGAAATGACACTTTGCTACAATGTAAAGTAGTGAGTGTACAGCTTGTATAACAGTGTAAATTTGCTGTCCCCTCAAAATAACTCAACACACAGCCATTAATGTTGTCACATGAAAAGATATACTCAAATATTTACAAAAATGTGAGGGGTGTACTCACTTTTGTGATATACTGTAAGTTATATGCATAATTTCTAAGTCAAGGTCCAAATGGAACCAAGAAGCATTCATTTGATGAGCTGTGATTTAATTCACCTACTATGCACTCCCTTGCCCACATTCCATTTGGTGATCTCACTTAGTTATCACTTTTGCCTTATGGCAAGGTGCTCCATCATGCTGGAAAAGGCATTGTTCGTCACCAAACTGTTCCTGGATGGTTGGGAGAAGTTGCTCTTGGAGGATGTGTTGGTACCATTCTTTATTCATGGCTGTGTTCTCAGGCAAAATTGTGAGTGAGCCCACTCCCTTGGTTGAGAAGCAACCCCACACATGAATGGTCTCAGGATGCTTTACTGTTGGCATGACACAGGACTGATGGTAGCGCTCACCTTGTCTTCTCCGGACAAGCTTTTTTCTGGATGCCCCAAACAATCGGAAAGGGAATTAATCAGAGAAAATGACTTTACCCGTTCTCAGCAGTCCAATCCCTGTACCTTTTGCAGAATATCAGTCTGTCCCTGATGTTTTTTTCTGGAGATAAGTGGCTTCTTTGCTGCCCTTCTTGACACCAGGCCATCCTCCAAAAGTCTTCGCCTCACTGTGCGTGCAGATGCACCCACACCTGCCTGGTGCCATTCCTGAGCCAGCTCTGTACTGGTGGTCCCGCAGCTGAATCAACTTTAGGAGACGGTCCTGGACTTTCTTGGGCACCCTGAAGCCTTCTTCACAACAATTGAACTGTTCTCCTTGAAGTTCTTGAGGATCTGATAAATGGTTGATTTAGGTGCAATCTTACTGGCAGCAATATCCTTGCCTGTGAAGCCCTTTTGTCTAAAGCAATGATGACGGCACGTGTTTCCTTGCAGGTAACCATGGTTGACTGAGGAAGAAATCCTTTTGAAGCTTCTAGTCTGTTATTCGAACTCAATCTGCATGACAGAGTGATCTCCAGCCTTGTCCTCGTTAACACTCACACCTGTGTTAACGAGAGAATCACTGACATGATGTCAGTTGGTCCTTTTGTGGCAGGGCTGAAATGCAGTGGAAATGTTTTTTGGGGATTCAGTTCATTTGCTGGCAAAGAGGGACTTTGCAATTAATTGCAACTCATCTGCTCACTCTTCATGACATTCTGGAGTATATGCAAATTGGCATCATACAAACTGAGGCAGCAGACTTTTTGAAAATTTATATTTGTGTCATTCTCAAAACTTTTGGCCATGACTGTACACCACTACCCAGCGACCCATCATGTCTCTAAACACCTTGTTAATGAATGATTGAAACACTGAGGGTGCATTTGTCAGGCCGTAGGGCATTACCTTGTATTCGTAGTGCCCGGTGCTGGTGCTGAAGGCGGTCTATAATTCAACCTGATGCGCACCAGGTTGTAGGGACTGCATAAATCCAATTTAGTAAAGTACTTTGCACCTTGCATCTGTTCGATCACAGTGGGTATGAGAGGCAGGGCATAACTGAATTTAACAGTAGCCTTATTCAGTGTCCGGTAATTGAAAGGAGCAAGGCCACAAATCATTTGTTACAAACTTTTTATTAAGATAGTTTTTTTAATCCATGTTGACATTTATCTTAATGATTTTTCTTTACAGTAGTTAATGTGCAATTACCTTGAATAATATTGGGTCACAGTTAAGGGGTTTCACAAAGTTATTGGCACTTAGAAAACAATGAGAACAGAATGAGCATTGGCGCTACAGGGTCACAGAGGGCAAGGAGCAGGGGCAGAGACATGGGGGACGCTACTGCACTGGTTTCAATAAGCGGTTTGTGGGTATATACCTCATGCTGAGAGTGCACGACTAACAATCCAACTTCCTTAGTGCCTCTATGTATAATATACAGTATATATATCTATACATATTTATATATGTGAAAAAAGGTCCTTCACCAAGCCTATATACCACACTGGACACTGCCTTTGTTTGTCCATCCTCTTGAGGTGTGTGTGTTGGGGGAGGAGGGACATCTACCTGTAGGGATGGAGGATGAATCAGCTTGAACTGTCCTGTCTCACACAAACATTCCTTTCTGTTCCTTTGAAGCACAAGACTAGCGCTCAGAGAAGTAACCCTCTCCAAAACACACAAAACTGAACTTTGATCACTTAGTAACCAACTCAGTCATTGACTATGGTCAATGGGGGAAATACTGTCATCTGGTGGTGGCTCCAGGCAGTGCACTGGTCTGCAGTACCACATGTGAACAGCAGGTGGTGAACAAGTGTGGATCTGACAGTGTCCATAATATCATGGGATCTGTTCAGCAGGGTGAAATCAGACCCTGGTGAACAGGTTCAATAACAGGTGCAAAGTTTGTAATTCAGACCTCTATAGCTCCGCACACCCACTACTACTCCCCCACCTCCCCAAAAATAATTCCCCCCAATAGACAAGAGACAGTGCAGTACCCTAGTCTGTCCCATCATCCCCCTTGGAAGAACCTCTCATGGAACACTCATCACAAACAATGAAAAAATATACAGTTCTCTGTCTAGCTATCGGTGCTCTGTCTAGCTATCGGTGCTCTGTCTAGCTATCGTACAGTTCTCTCTTTCCTTTTAAGTTCTCTTCAGCAAGAAGTTGGTAAATCGTTCACCACCTTCAATTAGTAGCATTTCTTTAAGGTCTTTACAGTACACGTTTCTTTAGAGAAAAAAGAAAACATAAGCAATACAATAAAAAAAAAAAAAAAGGAAAAATGTTTTTAAAATGTATTTTTTTCTGTACAACATTCTGATGGACAGACAGTCTGCAGCCATGACACCTCTCTCCCTAAACATGACCCCTCCTCCCTCCCGTCAGTCCCACCAGCTCAGTAGCACATTAGGCCAGAACTTTAAGACCAAAGCAACCATCATCCTCCTCCTCCTCCTCTGACCTGTAGGCCAAATGCATGCTGGGAGCTCACACACACACACACACACACACACACACACGTCTCCATGACGTCTCGACAACACGCGAGCCCAAGTAAAAAAGAACAAAAACAATATATAAAAAACGGTCCTCTTTCTTTGCTTACACACTTTTACACAATCACAAACATTCTAGATAGGAAATCGCTAGACGAGCGTAGAAAGAGTCAGCTCAACGGTCTCAATATTTACAACAGGAGTCATCCCAGTGCATCCCACATCCACAGATCTGAGACGCAGGCTATGTTCCAATACACTCTAAATGCACCCTTCCTTTAGCCCCTTCCCTAAAGTGCTTACATCAAGGAAAGGGAGGAAGGATGCCGCTTAAAAGTATTTGAACGAGGCCATGCCTTTGCATGACCCTTGGGTTGATTCTCCACACAACCCATCAAAACCCTTTATCAAAGGTGCAGGAAACATGGGTTCATCCCATATAAAAAAGGTGCTTCACCTCCCCCTTAACATATCCACCATTGTCCATTTTGGATTTTCCAAGCGTGAGAGAGTTAATCAGCAGCAATCAGGACAGAAATGTCATGCATAGAGTGGACCTGCTTCTCTGCCGTATGGATAAAAGCGAATTGTGTCCGCTCTATACATCACTTTTCTATCTGAAGGTGTCTCACTGACACTTGTGAACAAGACATCTTTTGGATTGCAAAGGTGTCTGGAAGATGGTGTAGACAATTGTCCACAAAGACAAGTGTCCCAGCAGAGGGAGTCTTAAACCAATCCAAAACACTACCATGGAGGACACACACGTAAAAGCACACTCACTCACATCCACCTAAAGCGCACTCACACATCAGTCGCACAGGAACAAATATGCTTTTCAGTCACATTCAAGGAATGAACACAAATGCTTGCTCTCGAACATATATGAGACTGTTTAAAACACCAACACACTCCACCGGAATGCCAATCCCCCTGACCTCACCCATCTCTCTTTGGGACCAGTGTGTGTTACAACTGTCTCAAGCTGAACGAACTACCACCTTTTAAACCCCATTCTACTCCCTCCTTCCCAACATCAACATAAGCAGGACCCACCCCTGCATATCCTTGTCGATTAAAAAAAGGCACATTCCAATATTCCAAATGTTTTCTGGTCATTGAATCACCACCTCAAGTGTAATCAGTAGTCCGCATCGGAGCACGTCACTAACCAACAGAGGAGGGGTTAGCTAGCTAGCACGATAGCCGCAGCAGTCAACCAGTTGATTCAAGCTGTGCATTTTTACATTTAGCCGTGATTTTCGAGTAAGCAGTTTAGCTAGCATTGTAAAGTCGCTAGCTCGCTAGCAAGCATAACATAGTCAGTCATCGTAGTCAACAGCCACGTAGGTAGGCTTCCTTGACAATTTCCATAGAGAAAAGGACAAGAATAAGATAATAAGCTATATTGGATTGCCGCAGGTAGAAAGTGCCCAGTTCTGTCTTAAAAACATATTTTTCAGTTCAATAGTTTGTCAAAACAAAAAACTCAAAAAGGCCCTACTTTAAGACTTTTATGACCACTTGATCAATACCATATTTTTATGCAAAAATAGCACTTTTATTCATTTGCTTTTAATCTTATTTTTTCGGAGCAGGACTTTCTTTGCAAAAACAGCTGTTCAAAATACAATAAAACAGAGATTTTAAACCAATCCCTCTCTTTCTCTCTGTACACGCCCACGGTTGTATAAATACATATTCAAAAAATATGACCGTCTTTTTCTGTTCCCCTAGGATTTCTTTACAATTATGGTACAACCTGCAATCCTCATCTCTGGATCCATCGCATGTCACAAACAGAGAAAAGAGCTGTGATCATAAAAGCTACAAGAAGAGAGACAGTACATTAAAACTGAGGGCATAATCATTTTGTTCTGGTCACAGAAGGGTGTGGGTTGGAGGACTGGTGGGGTAGGGGTCTCTCTATTGCTCCCTCTCTCCCCTTTTCTCTTTCTCTCTTTCTAGTCTCTCTCATATCCATAGAGTAGTTATCTTTGTCGGTTTGTTTTTCCTCAAGAGGTTGGGATACAATCGTTCAGACTGACATTGTGCGATGCTGCCGACATCTACATTCAAAACCAGGGGAATGTGTTTTGATATGGAGAGGCAGGAATTTGGTTAAAAAAAAAAAAAAAAAAAAAACACTGCATCCCCACAAACCCATCACCCTTTCTCTACCCCCATACTAACATACAGCACAAACCATATTGGAAGTTACGATTGCTTGGACTCTCGCTTTCAAAATGAAAGCATAACTTCCTGGTTAACATCCTGGTAACAACCAGTTTCCCCTAGCAACGTTTCAGAGTCACATGTCGGGGTGGAGGATCAAAAGGCCAAAGGGTCAGGGGGATGGGCCACACCACCAGAGGAGAAGAAAGAGGGGAGTTCAGGGAGATATAGTATTCATCATCATTGTCTTCTAAACACTTCTGTACTCCACCTCCCCATCTAAAACAAAGTGCCTCCGTCGCTGCCCACCCCCTGCAGCGACTCGCCGGACGAGCCGCCCGTCTCGGCGCCCGTCTCGGCGCCCTCCAGGGAGTTGGGTTCAAAGCCTGGCTCCGCCGCTAGGGCGTCGGCCTCCATCTTGGCGTCAGGGAGGAAGGCGGAGTACGCGTCGCCCTCGGCCATGAGCAGCTTCAGCTTGGGGATCCAGCTTTTGCGGACGACACGGCGGGCGTTGGTGCACATGTCCGCCGCGATGGCGTTCATCTCGCTCTCCTTGAAGCTCGTGGCGAAGTTCTGGCTGTAGACTGATGGAGGGAAGGAGGGAGGGAGGAGAGAGAGGGGAGGAAGGAATGAGGGAGGGAAGGAGCGGAATAGAGAGAAAAGACCAGAGAGTTAGGATTGATAAGCCCAATCATAAATTAGCCGTCCATTTGTACTAACCAAAGGCACTTGTGTTTAAGTGAAACACTCACATTTGACTGCATGCAACACTCTGTTGTCCAGGGGCTTTCGGCTGGGATCGTTTGTGGAGGAGCGGATTCCTGTTCCACAGCTGTTAGCCAGAGTATTCCTGACAGGGGAGAGAGTATAATGATACCTTTATAAAACATACATCAACTGTTAACACACACGTCAGACATATAAACACATTGGCGGGCAGGCACACACATCAGATGTATAAACACACACAGTGGCAGGCATGCAGGCACACACACATGACACGTCAGACGTACACACACACACACACACACACGTATAAACACATGTATAAGACGTATAAACACACACGCCAGACGTATAAACACACACAGACACGTCAGATGTACACTACCGTTCAAAAGTTTGGGGACACTTAGAAATGCCTTTGTTTTTGAAAGAAAAGCAACTTTTTTGTCCATTAAAAACAACATAAAATTGATCAGAAATACAGTGTAGACATTATTAATGTTGTAAATGACTATTATAGCTGGAAACGGCTGATTTTTAACGGAAGATCTACATAGGCCCATTATCAGCAACCATCACTCCTGTGTTCCAATGGCACGTTGTGTTAGCTAATCCAAGTTTATCATTTTAAAAGGCTAATTGATCATTAGAAAACCCTTTTGCAATTATGTTAGCACAGCTGAAAACTGTTGTTCTTATTAAAGAAGCAATAAAACTGGCCTTCTTTAGACTAGTTGAGTATCTGGAGCATCAGCATTTGTGGGTTCGATTACAGGCTCAAAATGGCCAGAAACAAAGGACTTCTGAATTTCTGATCAATTTTACATTATTTTAATGGATAGAGAATTAGCTTTTCTTTCAAGAACAAGGACATTTCTAAGTGCCCCCAAACTTTTGAACGAAATGTATAAACACACACAGATACGTCAGATGTATAAAACACACACAGACACGTCAGATGTGCGAGAGAGAGAGAGAGACACACTAACCTGTCGAAGAAGGCAGCCAGCAGCCTCCTGAGCAACACCTTGTGTCTGGTCCCTGCACTCACATGACAGTTCATCAGCTGGGCTCGAGATATGAACACACACGTACCTGCAGACACACACACACATTAGTGAGAACCAACAACAAAAACAAAAACACACAGAACAGTGTTACCATGGACTACTCCAGACAATACTCCTATTGAGTTTCTACACACACAAACCTGGATATACCCCCCATACACACCATCCGTAAAACACACACAAACACGTCGTGTTTACACACACAACATGAAAGAAGAACACACTAACACACACACTGAAACATAGACCCAAACGCACACATCCTGGGTCTGACTCTGCATAATAAACAAGCAGCAGGCCAAACAAATGTGAATACTTGACTGTAGTCCACATGTAGACTGACAGTAAACTCCAGGACAAGGTGGCAGTGGAACGTAACATAGGCATGCTCCCAGAGAGGCCTTGACGTGGCTGATATTAACCACACTGACATACAGTCATCTCACAGTATGGACCACTCTCAGTGTACTATAGAACCAGGCCACGTCCCATTTCACTAGTCATGTAAGGACAACTCAGTGTACTGTAGAACCAGGCCACGTCCCATTTCACTAGTAATGTAAGGACCACTCTCAGAACAGCCTCAATTCGTCTGAGCATTCCACAGGGATGCTGGCCCATGTTGACTCCAATGCTTCCCACAGTTGAGTCACGATGGGTGGATGTCCTTTGGGTGGTGGACCATTCGCGATAGACACGGGAAACTGTTGAGCATGAAAAACCAAGCAGCGTTGCAGTTCTTGACCCAAACCGGTGCCCCTGGCACCTACTACCATAGCCCGTTCAAAGGCACTTAAATATTTTGTCTTGCCCATTCACCCACCCTGTTGCTGCAGGATTAGTTTCCTGATGTTCAAATGAAGACAGCACATCTTTAACAAGGCCACATTCCAAATAGGTCCCTAGACCCTTCTCCTACTCTAGTTCTGAAATGACAGAATAGATCCACACACACACCGACCTGAGACAAGCTCTAGTTTCTCTGCGGGGTCCCCCTCCTCGTATAGTTTGGGGTGGCAGCGGTTGCCTATCTGTGTGATGAGCTCAGCGGGGAGAGACGACAGGTCCTGGCGACCCCGCATGCGACCCCGGGTCTCTGAGTGGTCCGGCAGGGCCTCCACACGCTCACCTGCTACCAGAGGGAGAGAGACATCTGTCTGGTCTGACCTTTACACACACACACACACACACACACACACACACACACACACACACACACACACACAGACAGAGAGAGAGAGAGAGGTCGGTACCTGCGGCACCCACGTTGAGCATGCTGTACATGGTGTACATGTTACAGATCTGCCTGTACTGCTCCTCCGTCTGCTCCTCTGTCACCTCCTCCTCTTCCTCCTCGTCATGGTAACTGATAGGCGAGTCACTGGTGTAGGCACTCATCGTGCCCGGGCTGGCGCCCTCCGATGCCACGTTGCCCATGGAGACCACACTCCCGTTGGACCCGCTGCCATGACCCCCGACCCCTGATCCTAGCCCCGCCCCGCTGGCACCCATCCCCATGGCCAGTGCCAGCGCCCCGGAGCTCTGGATGGCACTCCCTCGCACGGACTCCTGGGAAAAGCGGGCGGCCTTCCTGGACCCGCCTCCGCCCCCTCCGCCCCCGTCTCGGCTGCTGCCGCCCTCCCACAAGCGCTTGGCCACAGGGGTGCACACCACCGAGTAGGGCGAGGCTTCTGATTGGTTGCCCTGCTGCTCTGTCTTCACCCGCGACACAAGGGGGAGGGGGGTAAGGCAGGAGGCGGGGCGACTGCCAGTCCCCGCGGCAACGGTTTGAGTGACGGGGCTCTGGGGTTCGGAAGGCGGAGCCTCCTCGGCCTGCAGGCCCTGGGAGTCACAGCTGGGCGAGGAAACCTGGAGGAGGAATATGGAGATAATACATTTATCAATAGTTTATTATGGAAATATAAATATACTGTATATGCAAATATTGCAATGATTGTGATAAGTGGTTGTTTGCGCATCTTAGTTGAGGCTCTGGAAATGCCTGCTAGAGTTCTGCTAAACGTGTTCAAATGTATGTATCAGGGTTTCCGAACATGTGGTGCCGGACATTTGACCTGATGATGCCTGCCTTCTGTTGCTGTTTGATGCCGCGTTCAAAGCAACTGGTAAATCTCTGACTTCTGACTTCAGTGCGTTCAAGACAACTGGGAAAAAAACTAGCTCTGACTTGGAAAAAGTTTTGAACAGTCATCCAACTAATCCAACATCCAACAGACATACAAATCTAACTCAGAAAATCAGGCCTCTTTCTAGAGCTCCGACGTAATAATTTGGCCTCGTATTTTAAGATACTGTACATACAAATATACTGTACACACGCACCAATTTACTTCCACTAAATTATGCAGATGACCCAATAGACCGATAAGCATGACCAGTCAAATGTATTTCCATCAATAAATAGGCTAAAAAGCTTTATTACGCAATGGGATTTTCTCTTCTCCCTAGCAGTTGGTCGACGCAAATGTTATTTATCTGCATTGTTTTATATATACGGACAAAAGCAAGCTATTAGAGGCTAACGGAAACCCTGGTATGTATGTGTGCATTATTCTAAGACCTCTGAATAAAGAGCACAGCATAATGACACAACCTGTGGTCAGTGTTTGAGATTGTGATGCAGGACAAGCCTCCCATTTGAAGGAGACCTCCTATCCACCTCAACCTTAAAGGAAAACTGATGTTGCCATTTGACCAAACTATTTTGGTCAAATGTTTTGCAGCCGGTATCGTATGATGCGAAATGCATCATAAAGTCTGTATTTCGAAAGTTATATATCTTGAAAACGTGATTGCTGACATGCAAAACATTTTGGGACTATATCAACAACGGACTAATGAAACAATTACCAAAATATAGTTTTTGGGTAGAGTTTTACTTTAAGCATGTTTGGGTTATATAAAATCCACGTATTATTACCTTGAGGAAGAACTCTGTGCCCTTCTCCATGATCTGCTGGATCTGCAGGAAGCCTGCGGTGTACATGAGGAGGAACTGGTCTCCCACTGTCATGCTGAGGCGGCCTGTGTAGCAGAAGGCCAGGATCTGCTGGAAGCTCTGGGGCTGGACGGCTGGGGGGAGCTCCACCACTGTGGGGGTCTTGGAGCCGCTGCCTCCCCCAGTGCTGAACAGGTCCCGGAAGTAAGAGCTGCTGGCCGCAAGCACGGCACGGTGAGCCTGGAGGAGAGGGAGGGAAAAGTAAGAAGATACTATAGAGTTATGAGTTATATAAGGAATGTTTCCTTTGTTTGAATGATACATTTATTTTAAAACTGTGTGGTTGATCTTTCGGAAGGTACAAAATGTCATGATTCTCATAATTGAGGGCAGCTTTGATTCAGTGATTAGATTATTTCTGTTTTCTTTTTCTAACATCAAAAAATGTCGACCAATAATGGCAAGTCATGAAGGGCAACGGGATAATAAACTCATAAAAATCAAGCCGTTACCGCCAGGATAGACTGATAGATAAATAATTGGTCTTGCACATCAGAACACAAAAAAAATGTATGTACATCATAGTACACAATCTACGCAATTCAGAGTAATATCCCACCTTGAAGGCGTGTCCCTTGACGACCACGGAGACATCGCAGTAGAGCCCCTGGAGACGCTGCTCGTTCAGACACTCCAGGACGTTGTTGCCAAAGTTAGGAATCGCCATCTGAAGGGTCTGGGCCATGGTGCGTTACGCACACCACCACAGGGTCTGGAGGGAGACAGATATCAGCAACATATTTTAAAAGAGCCAACTAAATCAGTTACCAATCTTCTGCATGAGGCTGACCCGTTTGTCCACAACCTAATGAAGCAACAAACAGTAATGCCCTGTCCTTAACCTACAGTTGAAGTCGGAAGTTTACATACGCTTAGGTTGGAGTCATTAAAACTTGTTTTTCAACCACTCCACAAATTTCTTGTTAACAAACTATAGTTTTGGCAAGTTAGTTAGGACATCTACTTTGTGCATGACAAGTAATTTTTCCAACAAATGTTTACAGACAGATTATTTCACTTATAATTCACTGTATCACAATTCCAGTGGATCAGAAGTTTACATACACTAAGTTGACTGTGCCTTTAAAACAGCTTGGAAAATTCCAGAAAATGATGCCATGGCTTTAAAATCTTCTGATAGGCTAATTGACATAATTTGAGTCAATTGGAGGTGTACCTGTGGATGTATTTCAAGGCCTACCTTCAAACTCAGTGACTCTTTGCTTGACATCATGGGAAAATCAAAAGAAATCAGCCAAGACCTCAGAAAAAAATATTATAGACCTCCACAAGTCTGGTTCATCCTTGGGAGCAAACGCTTGATGTTACCACGTACATCTGTACAAACAATAGTACGCAAGTATAAACACCATGGGACCACACAGCCGTCATACCACTCAGGAAGGAGACGCGTTCTGTCTCCTAGAGATTAACATACTTTGGTGTGAAAAGTGCAAATCAATCCCAGAACAACAGCAAAGGACCTTGTGAAGATGCTGGAGGAAACAGGTACAAAAGTATCTATATCCACAGTAAAACGAGTCCTATATTGACATAACCTGAAAGGCCGCTCAGCAAGGAAGAAGCCACTGCTCCAAAACCGCCATAGAAAAGTCAGACTACGGTTTGCAACTGCACATGGGGACAAAGATCATACTTTTTGGAGAAATGTCCTCTGGTCTGATGAAACAAAAATAGAACTGTTTGGCCATAATGACCATCGTTATGTTTGGAGGAAAAACGGGGAGGCTTGCAAGCCGAAGAACACCATCCCAACCGTGAAGCACGGGGGTGGCAGCATCATGTTGTGGGGGTGCTTTGCTGCAGGATGGACTGGTGCACTTCACAAAATAGATGGCATCATGAGGTAGAAAAATTATGTGGATATATAGAAGCAACATCTCAAGACATCAGTCAGGAAGTTAAAGCTTGGTCGCAAATGGTCAATTACCCCAAGCATACTTCCAAAGTTGCGGCAAAATGGCTTAAGGACAACAAAGTCAGGGTATTGGATTGGCCATCACAAAGCCCTGACCTCAATCCTATAGGAAATGTGTGAGCATAACTGAAAAAAAGTGTGGCGTACAAACCTGACCCACTTACACCAGCTTTGTCAGGAGGAATGGGACAAAATTCACCCAACTTATTGTGGGAAGCTTGTGGTAGGCTACCCGACACATTTGACCCAAGTTAAACAATTTAAAGACAATGCTACCAAATACTAATTGAGTGTATGTAAACTTCTGACCCACTGGGAATGTGATTGAAAGAAATAAAAGCAGCAATAAATAATTCTCTCTACTATTATTCTGACATTTCACATTCTTAAAATAAAGTGGTGATCCTAACTGACCTAAGACAGTGAATTTTTACTAGGATTAAATGTCAGGAATTGTGAAAAACTGAGTTTAAATATATTTGGCTAAGGAGTATGTAAACTTCCGACTTCAACTGTATATCATGGATTCCAACACCACTGGTAACTACACTGAACAAAAATATAAATGTAACATGTAAAGTGTTGGTCCCATGTTTCATGAGCTGAAATAAAACAATCCCAGGAATGTGCCATACTTACAAAAATCTTATTTCTCTCAAATGTATAATTTCTGTACATCTCTTTTAGTGAGCATTTCTTCTTTGCCAAGATAATCCATCCACCTGACAGGTGTGGCATATCAAGAAGCTGATTAAACAGCATGATCACTACACAGTTGCACCTTGTGCCGGGGACAATAAAAGGCCATTTAAAATGTGCAGTTTTGTCACACAACACAAAGCCACAGATGTCTCAAGTTTGGAGGGAGGGCGTAGGCAATTGGCATGTTGAATGCAGGAATGTCCACCAGAGATGTTGCCAGATAATTGAATGTTCATTTCTCTACCATAAGCTGTCTCCAACGTTTTTTCAGAGAATTTAGCAGTACGTCCAACCAGCCTAACAACCGCAGACCACGTGTAACCATGCCAGCCCAGGACCTCCACATCTGGCTTCTTCACCTGCAGGATCATCTGAGACCAGCCACCCGGACAGCTGATGAAACTGAGGAGTATTTCTGTCTGTAATAAAGCCATTTTGTGGGGAATAACTGATTGGCTGGGCCTGGCTCCCAAGTGGGTGGGCCAATGCCCTCCAAGGCCCATCCATGGTTGCACTCCTGCCCACTCATGTGAAATCCATAGTTTAGGGCCTAATTTATTTATTTCAGTTGACTGATTTCCTTATATAAACTGTAACTGGGTAAAATTGTTGAGGTCATATTTTTGTTCAGTATAACAAGTAACATGGTATAGTGGTGCATGTTACAATCAATCAATGAGAAACCACTAAGGAGGAGGGCCTAATTATCGAGTAATTTAACTATTATTACCAGGTAAATAGAGGGCTGTAAAATAAAGCCAAACCATAGGATTTCCTCTCTGTATGATGGGTACTATCAGCTCAACTCAGACCTGAACAGTAGCGGACAGCATCCTCCAATGGACTAAACATGTTTAGTGATGATACCATTTTGGAAGCAACTGAAGTGAACCCAATTCTTTCATATTTGTCATTTAGACAAAGAAAACCAGTTTACAGTGTGTTTTGAGCAGAAAGGAGACCATTAAAATACTATTTGAAAAAGCCTACTCATCCATATGTAGCAAATTTCAATGCCCCCACACAGACACGTCTTATTCTGAAAACTGAAAGCATATCACTTCTATCTGCTATTTATATAGGCCTAAAACCAATTCAGAGATGTGATTTTATTGTAAAATGTGTGTTTACATCTGTGTAAATATCCTACTCCTACAGTACTACAATGTGGGTTTGTTTGAATTGCCCATAACCTATTCTCTCAAACATACAACAACCTAAACCCGCAGCCCTCTAATATTTGATAGACCTATGCTCAAAGGTCAACAGAAATGAAAGGTCTGTTATTCCTCTCGACAACATCATATAGAATGACGTCCTTTCCTTCTGTCCCCTCTTTCACCTGCACTGATATGTAAAGACATGTGGATGAAGGTGGAGACAAAGACAGTGAGCCACTCTGGACTACTAAGATCCACCCTTAAAAGATTCAGTGTAAGCGCCTCCTCTCCTCTCCCACTACCTCTGAAGCTCAGCACAGACATCCACCTCAACTAACCCCATAACGATCATAAACAGCACAGACATCCACCTCAGCTAACCCCATAACAACCATAAAAACAGCACAGACATCCACCTCAGCTAACCCCATAACAACCATAAAAACAGCACAGACATCCACCTCAGCTAACCCCATAACAACCATAAAAACAGCACAGACATCCACCTCAGCTAACCCCATAACAACCATAAACAGCACAGACATCCACCTCAGTAACCCCGTAACAACCATAAACAGCACAGACAACAGAGAAGCAGTACTGTCACATCAACGTTTTATCGTCTATGAATCAGTACCCAAAACAGAATTCTAGCTATCAGCTTGTAAGCACTGTCACATATAGTGGTTCCACTGCATGGTGCTGGCTACACCAGCATTGTTGGGGGTTTGATTCCTGCACGTGCAGCGGGCTACCCATTCTGAATGTGTCACTGTCAACTAGTCACTTTTCATAAAAGCATCTGATTCACTAACTGACGCTATAGGCTATTATTGCATCCATTACACATGCATGTTCAAGCATGCATCTATGCACGCAGTCACCCGCATATAGACTACACTATAAACTACACACACACAAAAGCTGCCATTGACGGGGTGGATACTATGTGGCAGCATTAACAGACAGACAGTTTGAATCTTCTCACCTAGTGAAACACAAGATTACCCAAGTCTGACTAACATATAAGGTGTTAGGTGAAGTAAGCAACCCGACATATAAGCCTTGTTTTGGGATCCAGCCAGCCACACTGGTAGAAGAAACACTGTCTTTGTCTCCATCCCTCTCTCTCATGCCCTCTCGCAAAAACACAGATGCGCACTCACACACACCAACGCAAACAAACACACACTAAACAATACTGCCTGTTTACAGTTTGGCAGGACACACACAGAGAATAGAATAAAGCCTGGGTGTGTTTGCTGAGTTTGCACTGAGAGAGCGACCAAGGAGGGTAGGAGAGGGGCCTGAACAAGGGCTGTGCCCAGCAAAGTGGTCATGTCAGGCACAGCAGCCAGGTTAGAGGGCAGAGGAGGAGAAGTTCAGTTCACCCACTGCCTCACATCTCATACCAGGCAGCAGAGTCAGTCACAAAACTAGGTCACAGTGTCACCATGAGAGCCAGTCTTTTCACAGGAGCCAGCATTTAAAATGCAGCCACAGCTTATGTGATGTTGTGATGGACCCAGGACCAACATATTTGTGATCTTATAGAAAGTAATAACATTTTCCAGTTCATCCACACTCCTAGACTATAGTCTGTGAAAACACCAACTGCTAAATTAATTTAGATTGCCTTAAGAAATTATTAGAGAGGGTTGCATGGGTGGTGGCATGCAGCATACCACCCTGCATCCCACTGTTGGCTTGCCTCTGAAGCTAAGCAAGGTCCTGGTCAGTCCCTGGATGGGAGTAGGGGGCACTACTGCCTATGGTCTAAGGAGATCCCAATGCCCCAGAGCAGTGATTGGGGACATTGACCTGTGTAGGGTGCCATTTTTCAGACAGGATGTTAAGCGGGTGTCCTGACTCTCTGTGGTCACTAAAGATCCCATGACACTTATTGTAAGAGTATGGGTGTTATGTTAACCCCGGTGTCCTGGATACATTTCCAAATCATCACCAGCTTTCAATTGGCACATTCATCCCCCTTCCTGTACCCTTTAACAATATCCAGGTCGTTGCTTTAAATTAGAATGTGTTCTCAGTAAATTTACCTGGTAAAATAAGGGTAAATATAAGGGCATTTCCTGGTTTCAAACACCATGTCTACTGTAAGGATATAGCTTGCCTGCTACAATGTTGCCTACACACAATGCAACTATCAATTCAATGTTTACATTTCTTCTTGAAGGGCTACTGACCATCATTGAAATACATTGTTCGTCGTTTCAATTCGAGTAGCATGCGAATTGAGATTGGCATGTTCATATTGATCACATCGAGAACTGTTCCCGAACTACATTCCTTAAATACCAATTAAATTAAACGGTTCAATGCAAACCTCTTAAGTGATAGCTAGCTGTTACTAGCTACAAATTGTATCTCCCGTCAGTTGCGTTTTGACCAGGATGCAAGATCAAACCCCGGCGATAGCTGTCTGTGTACGGAGGTGACCGCCGCACCGTGCGCCAGTCTGCCCGCTCGGAGTGCTCCACTGGCACGGGCCGGGGGGCGACAGAGAACGGCAGTGAATGCAGCAACACGCGATCCAAGGAGCGCCACGGCGTATGCCAGCTGTCAAAAAAGTATATCGATATAATAACGAACTAATCAGTTTGAAAGGGTCCACATCTTTCGCTTTTAGTCCCGTCTTTCATTGCAATATACGCATCCTACCCGCAGGCCTGTAAATCGGGTGCTTGTCAGGACTAGCTAAGCTAGCAAGCTAACATAGCACTGCTAAAATATTTTGGGTTCGCCCCAGCGCACCATCCACCTCATACACTCAAGACAACCGCACAGTATCCGCTGCTTCCGCGATTCTCCACGAATTAAAAACAACCGATTGTCACAAACTGTATCGATGAGGTTGACAGTTGTCCCACGGTGTCAGCTATCAATTCCAAATCGTATTTATTTAAATATTTTTGGGATGGGGAAATGACTCCCACTGCTATACTCCATTTTACCGACATCAACAGGTCATCTCAGGACACGCAGCAGCTGAGGGCGAGCCAGACGGAACCAGTGCGGCACAGAACAGGGGGGTTCCACGTCGGTAGACAAGACATCTATTTAACCACTTCTCACCAATGTGATAGATGGTCAAAATATTTGTGTCTTAAACGTACAATTATTTTAATCGTTTAACTCACGTAAATTATTACATTTGACGGTACATAAAAAATATTTGATCGTGCACTGTAAAAAGTTTTCGATCATATGCCGAAGAGAAAGTAGCCACAAAGGCATATGTGGGGCTCGGAAGTGAGGTGTTTAAAGTTTGTGATGGTGCCATCCTCTTACCAACCCATCCCCCATCCCACACCTTTCCCAAAACAATAGTTTACCCCCACGAAACATTCCGAACCCATCTGATATCTGCCACAAACCGCGGTGCCAACTAGGGACACCGGTCTAGCCCCGGTGTCATCGCCAACCGCCCCTGCATCCTCGTACGACCCCAACAGACATCCTCATTCTCCAGCAGATACTCACCCCCTAGCTGGGTAACTGATGCAAAGCGTTTCAATTGAGGATTCGATAGCCCTCTCCCCGCACTCTCTTGCTACAGGCAGCCATTCGTTGTGAGCAATGGCGAGACGCCGATCGCAGAGCTATCGAGGGCGGAACAGTGTCCCAGGGGATTGCGGAGCGCCGAGTCACCGATCGCGCAGAAACAGAAAGACAAGCATGACGCGCTCAGTATTCAATCGCATGAGCGTCTCAAGCACAGCCTCAATTTGGGGAGACCTATCCCACGGCGTGATGTGTTTGCGCATTGGCACAGCAGCGTGCAGAAACCGCCTCTCGCCCTTCTCCCTGTGCTGTGTGTGAGATAGAAATGGGAAAGTAAGCTGTGTGTGTGCGTGCGCGTGTGTCTAGACTACATTTATTTAGGTGAACCCAGTGCGTGCAAGGAATAAATAATCATGCCTGCAAATAACGGGGAATCAAATAAAAACATATTTTGCTTAGAGAGAGATGAAGCCCTGTGTTCTACCTCTGCAT
Source organism: Hucho hucho (assembly GCA_003317085.1). Classification (NCBI taxonomy): domain Eukaryota; kingdom Metazoa; phylum Chordata; class Actinopteri; order Salmoniformes; family Salmonidae; genus Hucho; species Hucho hucho. The sequence goes on along the minus strand of QNTS01001559.1, from coordinate 181,839 downwards.
GACTGAGTTGTACCTGCTTTATAGCCTATGTAGGCTATTTCATGGGGAATCTTTTTTTTTTTTTTTTTTTTTGGGGGGGGGGTTCTTTGTATCATTCATCCCCAATAGTTGTATTGGCAGTCAATCATATTCAGGCTACCTACACTTTAAAAAGTCACTGGCTAACTAATTAAGGAAAATGAGTAGTGGCTACTCAAATCATAAAAGTGGTACTAAATCATATGTCAATAAGATTTCATAGAATTTCATGTTTTTGAGTACTGTTAACAAATATTAAGTTAATGAGTAAATAACTGTATTTATTTGTGTTCGGCTAATGTAAAGTTATTGAGTTATTTAAGGATTATTTAATATTTTAAAGTCAATCAAACATTTATGAAATAAGTTAATCTTACTTGATTCTATTATGTTTTGCATCTTTACTTAAATGTTAAGAGGCTGTCTGCCCTCTTTTAAGGTCCTAACTACTGAATAGTGTCTATTCCAGATGCGTAGGAGTCAAAATAAGAATACTGTCGAAAAAATAAATAAAATAATAAAGTAGTAGTCAGTAGTAAAAACACTTGATTTATCTGTGTTGTGCTGATATAGAATTATTACGTTTTTGCAAGTTATGTTTTTTTGTTGTTGACTTTAGGATACTTTTACACAATGTTGTATGCATGTTTGAAGAAAGAAAAGTATAGTAATGAAGGTAAATAATTAAGTAGAAGGGACCCTACATTTTTATGTTCAGTACAACAAATAATGTTCAAGTAACTTCAATCGTTATATTTCAGAATACATAATACAATTTAGTGTTAAAAGTTAATAGAACACAAAACAGTTAAGTATTTAGAACTTAAAAAGATAACCATATGGGTGGTGATGTCACTTTATTACTTTAAGTCTTGAACACTGCAATACCTTGAGTTGGGTTACTCGAATGGTTCTAGCAACGGGTTTCCACAAAAAAATGTAGTTAGCTGAACTAATTACTTTTTACAGTGTGGGACATATGCCTTAGCCTATACCAGCATTTCCCAAACTCGGTCTTTGGGACCCCAAGGGGTGCACTTTTTGGTTTTTGTTCTAACACTACACAGCTGATTCAAATGATTAAAGCTCAATGATTTGTTGACTATTTGAATCAGTTGTGTAGTGCTAGGGCAAAAACCAAAACGTGCACCCCTTGTGGTCCTGAGGACCAATCTTGGGAAACCCTGGCCTATACTCTTACCTGTCATCTCCCCCAACATGATCAATAGAGCACGACAGACCTTATACAATGTAAATGCTTATACTAATATGGAGGCAATCAGTAAGGGTATAATGTAAAAAATGATTCAGAGCACCAGATATATCTCAGAGTCAGTTTGCCTCCGTTTTCGCCTGTAGGCCTATGTATTTTCAGGCCTGTATTAACATACAGCTCCAAAACTCTTTTATATATGCATTCATACATGATGCATTTTTGTGTGTGCAGACATACAAACATTATGTTCATGCATACATATTTTCATACACATATATGAGCATGGAAGCACACCCTGCAGATAGGCCTACAGTCATCATACATAAACTCCTCCGCACGCCTGAACCAGTCGTCCACCGCAGGAGCCTCGATCTGACTCTGATGCCAAGGCGCCAGAACCGGCTGGTACCCCAATGTGCACTGGAAGGGGGAGAGGCTAGTGGAGGAGTGGCGCAGCGAGTTCTGGGCCATCTCTGCCCAGGGCACGAATGCCGCCCACTCCCCCGGCCGGTCCTGGCAATAAGACCTCAAAAACCTACCGACATCCTGGTTCCCTCTCTCCACCTGCCCGTTACTCTCGGGGTGAAAACCTGAGGTAAGGCTGATCGAGACCCCCAGACGTTCCATGAACGCCCTCCAGACCCTCGAAGTGAACTGGGGACCCCGATCAGACACGATATCCTTAGGGACCCCATAGTGCCGGAAGACTTGAGTAAACCTGGCCTCCGCAGTCTGTAGGGCCGTAGGGAGACCGGGCAGAGGGAGGAGACGGCAGGACTTCGAAAAACAGTCCACAACGACCAGGATCGTGGTGTTACCCTGTGAGGGAAGAAGATCGGTGAGAAAATCCACCGACAGGTGCGACCACGGCCGTTGTCGAACGGGTAAGGGGTGTAGCTTACCTCTGGGCAGGTGCCTAGGAGCCTTACACTGGGCGCACACCGAGCAGGAGGACACATAAACCATCACGTACTGGTGGCCAAGGTGGGCCACCAGTACTTCCCACTCAGACAGCGCACAGTCCGCCTGATGCCTGGATGACCAGAGGAGGGTGACGTGTGGGCCCAATAGATCAGCCGGTCACGGACAGCAGACGGAACGTACACCCGCCCAGCTGGATACTGGAGGGTTAGTGCTTGCTCAATGTCCGCAACCAGCTCCCACACTACCGGTGCCACCAGGCAGGAGGCCGGGAGTATGGGGGTGGGATCCATGGGCCGCTCCTCTGTGTCATACAGCCGGGACAGTGCGTCTGCCTTCACATTCTGGGAACCTGGTCTGTAGGAAAGGGTGAAAACAAAATGGGTGAAAAAACATGGCCCACCTTGCTTGGCGAGGGTTCAGTCTCCTCGCTGCCCGGATGTACTCCAGATTGCGGTGGTCAGTCCAGATGAGAAAAGGGTGTTTAGCCCCCTCAAGCCAATGTCTCCACACCTTCAAAGCCTTGACGACAGCCAACAGCTCCCGGTCCCCCACGTCATAGTTTCGCTCCGCCGGGCTGAGCTTCTTCGAGATGAAAGCACAGGGGCGGAGCATCGGTGGCGTACCCAAGCGCTGAGAGAGCATGGCTCCTATCCCTGCCTCGGACGCATCCACCTCCACTATGAACGCCAAAGAGGGATCCGGATGGGCCAGCACGGGAGCCGAGGTGAACAGAGCCCTCAGGTGACCAAAAGCCCTGTCTGCCTCAGCCGACCACTGCAAACGTACCGGTCCCCCCTTCAGCAGTGAGGTAATGGGAGCCGCTACCTGACCAAAACCCCGGATAAACCTCCGGTAGTAGTTGGCAAACCCTAGAAACCGCTCCACTTCCTTTACCGTGGTGGGAGTCGGCCAATTACGCACGGCTGAAATGCGGTCGACCTCCATCTCCACCCCTGCGGTGGAAATGCGGTACCCTAGGAAGGAGACGGACTGTTGGAAGAACAGGCATTTCTCAGCCTTGACGTACAGGTCATGCTCCATCAGTCGACCAAGCACCCTGCGCACCAGAGACACATGCTCGGCGCGTGTAGCGGAGTATATCAGAATGTCATCAATATACACCACTACACCCTGCCCGTGCAGGTCCCGGAAAATCTCGTCTACAAAGGCTTGGAAGACTGATGGAGCATTCATCAACCCGTACGGCATGACAAGGTACTCATAATGCCCTGAGGTAGTACTGAAAGCCGTCTTCCACTCGTCTCCCTCCCGGATAGGCACCAGGTTGTAAGCGCTCCTGAGATCTAATTTGGTGAAGAAGCGCGCCCCGTGCATTGACTCAATCGTACTGGCTATGAGAGGTAACAGGTAACTGTACCTCACAGTGATCTGGTTTATACCTCGATAGTCAATTCATGGGCGCAGACCTCCCTCCTTCTTCTTCACAAAAAATAAACTTGAGGAGGTGGGTGAAGTGGAGGACCGAATGTACCCCTGACGCAGGGATTCGGAGACATATGTTTCCATAGCTGCCGTCTCCGCCTGCGACAGGGGATACACGTGACTCCTGGGAAGTGTGGCGTCTACCAGGAGATCTATCGCACAATCCCCCCGTCGATTGGGGTGGTAATTGAGTCGGCCTCTTTTTAGAGAAGGCGAGAGCCAAAGTGGCATATTCGGGGGGAATGTGCACGGTGGAGACCTAGTCTGGACTTTCCACCATGGTAGCACCAACGGAAACCCCTAAACACCTCCCAGAGCACTCTCGCGACCACCCTGTGAGAGCCCTCTGTTGCCATGAAACAGTGGGGTCATGACAAGCTAACCAGGGTAGGCCTAGCACCACGGGAAATGCAGGAGAGTCAATGAGAAAGAGACTGAGTCTCTTCTTGTGACCCCCCTGCGTCACCATGCCCAGTGGAGCGGAGGCCTCCCTAATTAACCCTGACCCTAATGGTCTACTATCTAGGGCGTGAACTGGGAAGGGCATAGCCACATGAACAGTGGGAATCCCTAAACTATGGGCAGGTGGTGCTGGGGGATGTAACCGACAGAGCCCGATCTGGACGTCCGCGTGTAGCCAGCAGGTTATCCAACCGAATGGACAGGTCCACCAGCTGGTCGAAGGTGAGGGTGGTGTCCCTGCAGTCCAACTCCCGACGGACATCCTCGCGCAAACTGCAGCAATAGTGGTCAATCAGGGCCCTTTCTTTCCATCCCGCGCCGGCGGCCAGGGTCCGAAAGTCCAGTACGAACTCCTGGGCGCTCCTCGTCCCCTGCCTCAGCTGGAAGAGACGTTCACCCGCCACTCTACCCTCGGGTGGGTGGTCAACGACTGCCCGGAAGCAGCGGGTGAAATCCTCCAGGGCCGCATCTCCTTCTCCCCACACGGCGTTGGCCCACTCCAGGGCTTTCCCTGAGAGGCACGAGACGAGGGCGGACACCTTCTAACGGCCCGAAGCAGCCGGGTGGACGGTTGCCAGGTAGAGCTCCAGCTGTAAGAGGAACCTCTGGTAGCGTGCAGCCTTCCCGTCGTACTCCCGAGGAAGGGCGAGACGAATCGCACTGGGACCGGGTGAAGGGGGGGCGAGTAGTGGAGACCCTGGTAGTGCTGGCGGAGGTGCTGGAGGAACTCCCTGTCTCTCCCAGCGGTCCATGGTTTGAACCACGCGATCCATCGCGGCGCCGAGATGGTGAAGCATCGCCACGTGCTCCTGGACGCGCTCCTCAACCCCAATACCAGGGGCACCTGCTCCTGCTGACTCCATTTTGACGGTGGGGATTTCTGTCATGAGGTGGGTGTAGTTAGTGTAGGTAGTCAGGCGCAGGAGAGCGGAGATGAGTGTACTAAGTACTTTACTGAGGCAAATGTACAAACAGAGCGCTACCCCGTCACAAAAACCAAATGCCCAAAAACCAAGTAAGGCAGCACAAAGTACAAAATACGCTTACAAAATACCGGCTGCACAAAGCATGGGTGAAAACATACATTCCCGGCGTAAACCGGCATGCTGAACAAACAATTCCCCACACAGACATGGGGGAAACAGTGGGTTAAATAACCGACAGTAATGAGGGAAATGATAAACAGGTGTGTGGGAAAATTAGACAAAACAAATGGAAAAGGAAAAGTGGATTGGCGATGGCTAGAAGACCGGTGACGTCGACTGCCGAACGCCGCCCGAAGAAGGAGAGGGACCGACTCAACCAATGTCTCTTGTCTTTTTAGTGAGTGTGATCAGGCCTCACCAGAAAGTCAGAACAGAGGTCAGAGGTCAATCCCATTATGTGATTGTTTCTTTCCTTGTACCTCAGACATCATTTAAAGATATTTAAAATTTGAGTATCAGATTTACATTGGGTTTTCTTATCAAGTGAATTCACATGTGTGCAACCAAAACTCGGACAATAGGTACTTCAGAACATTTCATTTGTGTGCTCTTTAAGGTGCATCATTTCTACCCTGTGAAAAACCCACTCAAACCAAAATAAAAAGACCTCAGACAATAAATCAGTATTTTACACCATAACAGGTAAAAACAAACAAAATGGTCAAGCCTTACTTCATTTGAGGCTCCTTCAACAGCCAACCTCGGGAACCTTTATACTAACTCCCAAGGCACCTGCCTCAGAAAGCATTTCAAAGGGAGAGTTACAGAATCATTGATGAACATATAAAAAAAACTTGGAAGTCCTGGAAGAAAGAAAATAAGCATGCTCCTTAGTTTGCAGATCTTAATCAGTCCTAAAAAAATTATCAGTCCTAAAAATTCTTAATCTTATTCGAGATTACTGCATTTTGGGCAGGAAGTCTTGATAAACCCATGCGTATTCAGAATTATACTTCAGACACATCAGATGATACGGTGTCCTGTAAAGCTGAATAGGCACCTTGTAAAGTAAACAATCTTAGAGCCCCTCTCTGTAATCTTAATCTTTTTGACCTGTTGCATTGACATACAGGTCTGTACTAACTGTCCCTGTGACATAAACTTTTCAAAATATGGAACCTGTTGTTTAACCTAAATTTTTGCCTAAAATGACATACCCAAATCTAACTGCCTGTAGCTCAGGCCATGAAGCAAGGATATGCATATTCTTGGTACCATTTGAAAGGAAACACTTTGAGGTTTATGGAAACGTGAAAGGAATGTAGTAGAATATAACACAATAGATCTGGTAAAAGACAATACAAAGAAAAAACCAACCGTTCTTTTGTATTTTTTTGGTACCATAATCTTTGAAATGCAAGAGAAAGGCCATAATGTATTATTCCAGCCCAGGTGCAATTTAGATTTGTGTATGTGTGTATGTGCAAAGTTTTAGACTGATCCAATTAACCACTGCATTTCTGTTCAAAATGTTGTATCAAGACTGAACAAATGTGCCTAAATAGTTTATTAATATCTTTTTATGTTCAAAATTGTGCACTTTCCTCAAACAATAGCGGGATATTCTTTCACTGTAATAGCTACTGTAAATGGGAAAGCGCAGTTAGATTAACAAGACTTTAAGATTTCTGCCAATATCAGATATGTCTAGGTCCAGGGAATTTTTTTATTACTTACAACTTCATGCTAATCACATTAGCCTACGTTAGCTCAACAGATCCCATAGAGGTTAATAACCTGAACAGATCTGAGCACACAAGATATGTGGAAGCAATAGATATGAAAGGAAGGAGAAAATAAGATAGGAAGCCACTTTAGTCTATTGGGATGCATGCTGGCATCTCCCTCTACTGATCCATACAGAGATAAAGACATCCAAAACACAAACCACTAACCAGAGCACTGAAATAAACAATACACTGTGGAGACAGGCAGAGCAGTGCAGAATCTTGGTAGAGGATAGTTATGATGACAATGGTGGAGCTGACAACAAAGTTGATAATGATTTAGTTACTGTACACTTTGAAAAAATAGTTTCAAAAGGGTTCTTTGCGGAGGGATAGGGTTCTACTAAGAACTGTTTTGATCAGAATAACTGTTTTTGGAAGACAATTGTTTGTCAAGCAAAGAGTTCTACCTAGAATCTTTAACATCTTTGATGATTATTTGGAAGGCAAGAAGGGTTCTACATAGAAACATATATAATATTTCCCAGCATGCTCTATTGTAGGGAGATGTCAGAATTAGTTGTTTTAATGTGATCTGTGTTTTTGTGTTTTTGCATATACACTGAACAAAAATACAAAAGCAACATGCAACAATTTCAAAGATTTTACTGAGCTACAGTACATATAAGGACATCACTCAATTAAAATAAATGCATTATGCCTTAATCTATGGATTTCACATGACTGGGAAGACTGATATGTATCTGTTGGTCACAAATAACTTTAAAGAAAGGTAGGGGATTGGATCAGAAAACCAGTCAGTATCTGGTGCAACCACTATATGCCTCATGCAGCGCGACACGTCCTTCGCATAAAGTTGATCAGGCTGTTGATTGTGGCCTGTGGAATGTTGTCCCACTCCTCTTCAATGGCTGTGCGAAGTTGCTGGATATTGGCGGGAACTGGAACATACTGTAGAACACGTTGATCTAGAGCATCAAAAACATCCTCAATGGGTGACATGTCTGAGTATGCAGGCCATGAAAGAAAGCATACAGATCCTTGCTACATTGGACCGTGCATTATCACGCTGAAACATGAGATGATGGCTCCGGATGAATGGCACACGACAATGGGTCTCAGGATCTCATCACGGTATCTCGGTGCATTCAAATTGCCATTGATAAAACAAAATTGTGTTTGTCGTCTGTAGCTTATGCCTGTCTATACCATAACCCCACCGCCACCATGGGGCACTCTGTTCACAACATTGACATCAGAAAACCCCTCGCCCACACGACACCATACACACTGTCTGCCATCTGCCGGTATAGTTGAAACTGGGATTCATCCGTGAAGAGCATACTTCTCCAGCATGCCAGTGGCCATCGAAGGTGAGCATTTGCCTACTGAATTTAATTACGATGCCGAACTGCAGTCAGGTCAAGACCCTGGTGAGGACGACGAGCACGCAAATGAGCTTCCCTGAGACAGTTTGAGCCGAACTTCTTCTATTGTGCAAAACCACAGTTTCATCAGCTGGCCCGAGTGGCTGGTCACAGACAATCCCACATGTGAAGAAGCCGGATGTGTAGTGTCACACGTCGCCGGCCTTCTAGCTGCTGCCGAACCTACTGCTGGCAAACGCCCTTCACTCATCTACCCCGGGCATGTCTCGTCATCATTACACACACCTGGTTCCAATCCCCACTCTATCACTGTATATATACTCCCTCTGCCATTTGTCTATGTCGGTCATTGTAAATGTTACTTGTTTTCCTGAGAGAAATCTCGTCTACTATTTCCTGAGTACTTTATATTTTGCACTTTGGGTTCGCCCTGTGACTTTTTGTTTATGAAGATATTTTGAGCACAACAGTGTTTGGGTGTTGTCCCGCTTTGATCTCTGGTGCTTAAATAAATTCAGTAGTTCTAAACCTGCGACTGCTTCCTGCCTACTCCTCTCTACACCAGTGACATGTAGGTCCTGGGCTGGCTTGTTTACACGTGAGGCCTGTTGGATTTACTGCCAAATTCTCTAAAACGACGTTGGAGGCTGTTTATGGTAGATAAAGGAACTTTCAATTATCTGGCAACAACTCTGGTGGACATTCCTGTAGTCAACAGGCCAATTGCATGCTCCCTCAAAACTTGAGACATCTGTGGTATTGTTTTGTGTGACAAACCTGCACATTTTAGAGTGACCTTTTGTTGTCTGCAGCACAAGGTGCACCTGTGTAATGATCATGCTGTTTAATCAGCTTATTGGTATGCCACACCTGTCAGGTGGATGGAATATCTTGGCAAAGGAGAAATGCTCACTAACAGGGATGTAAACAAATTTGTGATAAATACGCTTTTTGTGAGTATGGAATATTTCGGGATCTTATATTTCAGTTCATGAAACATGGGACCAACACTTTAAATGTTGCAATTATTTATTTTTTCAGTGTACATTATTGGTTGATATATTTTATGTTACACAAAGATAAAGAACAGTTTTCTAAACTAATCCAATCTGTTAGTATTTGGATTTATTGCAGCTGTTACTGAGATGGTTGTACCAGTTTTGATGATTGAGGTATCCTTAATATTCAATCTTCCCCAACCGAGCAGTCATTCTAAATGCAGGTTGCAGGTGATTAACAATTCCACTTGTTGGATATCCTAACTCTGGCTGGTTTCCAATAGGAATTACACATCACTTTGCAAGCCAGCATAATGTGACTTGCAGGCCTGATGTGGCCTGTAAACCAGGATATTCCTAACACCACTGTGTTTGGGTATAGCGCTTAAAGAAAGACCTTCTGCTATATGTATTGTCATAAATAATTATAATTTAAAGGCTAATAAGGCTGTTGGAACCGTTCATAGAGGGTTCTGGAAAAAACCCTCCAAAGATACAAGAGTTCTTGGTAGAACCCTTCATAGACAGTTCTAGAAAGAACCTTTAGATAATAAAATTGTTATTGTTAGAACCCTTCATAGAGTTCTAGGCAGACCCATTCATAGAGGGTTCTAGGTAGAACCATATTCAGGGGTTTGAAGAACCCTACATAAAGGGTTCTAGATAGAACCCTCTACAAAGGGTTCTATCATCACCAAAAAAGGGTTCCCCTATGGCAGGGGTGTCAATCTCTGTATGGTTCTACTGAGCACCTTTTTTTCCAAAAGTGTAGGTGATAATCATTACGGTCATCACTGTGCTTACCAATGAGACGCTGATGTGGTTGATTAAAAAGGGCGTTATTATAAGATAAACGGCTGTCATTTGTCTGTGCCCTATTGAGTGAGGATGTTTACTGGTTATTTCTCCATGTTTGGTGATGGAGACTGGGGAGAGGGTCAGATGGAGAGAGATAGGTGGTCAGTCAGGGAGATGCTGCTGGATGGACAGCCTGCCGGGCATTGTGCCCTCCTCTCCCCTGTCGCCAGCCCCTTGGCACGTCGGTTGGCATCATGCTGTTACTCCGTCCCGGCAACAGTGTCACAGCGTTGGTCCTCAGCCACGGCGGTCTGAGCCAATCAGAGCACTTACGATGCCAGATTACAAGAGAGCCAGCCAATTGGGAGGCTGGGTAAACTCAGTCTCTTCCCTCCCAGATGTGAATTCCTTCAAACCCTCCAGACATACACACACACACTCACACGTCGCAGACACATCAGCACACACATACTCTCACAGATATTCTTGCAGACATATGCAGACATTTTGAGAATAACTGTCTCTTCCTCTGTTGTCATGTGGACCTTCCCTGAATGCAGCAAGCTAACATTGTAAGCATCTGCATACAGACCAGTGACCATTGCCACACACGATTGGCCTTTCACATGGGAAAATAAAGGTAAATAAAAAAAAAGTCCCCAGTCAGATGCACCACAGTCTTGTGGCGTCCTCTAGTGGGCAACAATGGTGTTTACAGTGATGAAACAATGTGCATGACAGCAAAGGGGGAAAGAAGAAATTTTATTTAAGTGACACAAGCTGTCTCCAATCTGATTGTGCGTGTGTGTTTGAGGGGGGGGGGTCACCTAAGCCAGGGGAGGCTGATCTACAAATAGTATTCCCTGCCAAATAATAGGCTTTGTGGGATTAAGATTCACAGAGATACGTCTCCCCTGGCTAAGGTGAATCCCCCCAACTAAATACACACACACAACAAGACTGTGATTGATTGATTGATTGATTGGAGAAAGCTTGTATCAATTAAAGAACATTTCCTAGGATTTTCTACCAGCAGAAAACCTAGTGTATCATGCTGGAAATACCAGTAGAAAGTGCCAGAAAAACAACAACCAAAAAGCATGGTCCTATTTATATGGTCTTTTAATGTTGTTCTCTATATGTATTTATGTCAAATCACATATGCAACATGATTTATATTCTTGCTAATGGTATATACGTTTTAACATAATTTAAAAACGTTAAACTACAAATAACACACAAGAGGGAGGAGGACAAAGTAGGTCATTTGAAATAATGTTTTATTATCAGCAGGTAATTCAGCAATAACTGGTGTCTAAACACTTCATCATAGAGAGTAATGCTATGCTTTATTTAATATTGGTTAAACATTTATTTTTTATCTCTGCTCTAAAAGTCTATAATGCATTAACAAGAGATGAGAGCAAGTAAGAGCACCACCACATTGTCTGTCTTTATGGGGAATAAACACAATAACACTTCCCTGTCATCAAACCTGCTACAGGAAACCGTAAGTAATTCAATCCATGCAATGTTCTAAAGAAACGTGTTGTGATTGTATGAGAAAAGGTTGAAATAAATTGTTTTATTTACAGTTGAACTCCTAGGGTTCCATTATATGGAAGTGTCCTGAAGTCATCATTTTGTCTGAAAAAAAAAGGAAATAAGTAAGTATAAGTTGTTGTGAAAAACTTGTAACGCTTGTTTTACATTCAAAATGTAACTGTGGCTTAGCCAGCAATAAAATGAGAGTAAGTATGATAATGAGATTACAGTGACAGATACATAATGCAAAAAAACAAAAACATATAGCCTTTGGGGAGACCAATTTGATTTAAATTGAACATGAAGATAATCAAAATACCCTGTGTGTGGGATGACATTCCATGTCTGAAACTCAACAGGTGCTTCAATAGGGCATCAGAGCAGTAAAGACACACTTGTATTAAATAATTAATTCATATTTTTATTGTTTTATGCAAACCGCACAAACATGTATTTGCACTTCAAAGCTAGGCAGTGAAAACCTGTGAGGTGGTTATATCCTCCCTCTCACCTTGACCAGAGTGACTGTGATGCTGTAGAGGAGGGAGATGAGGAAGAGGACCAGGAAGATGCAGGCCATGTTCCAGTTCTCCTCTGCAGTGTCCGCCAGAATGGGATCAGACCTGTTCTCGTCAAAGAACACACCCTCCACCTCAAGGAGCTCTACTCAAAATGAAAGAGGAGATTTTCAGTGAGAAAGAGTTGCAGAAACAGGCTAGCCTGGAATCCAAACTTTAATATTCTATTACAATGGTGAAAGAGGCTAGAAAGAGGCTAGCACCAGGAAAATTCTATTGTTTCAGAATTGAGTGAACAGACAGACACCTGGTTTGGATATGTTCAGAGCCAGAGTCTGGATGGTGTGGGTCACCAAGGTAATTAGATTATGATTTATGATTTATGACTTTTAAGCAAAACTTTAAACAGGTAATGGGCTTCTGTAAGTTTACAACCTACCTGTGCATAAACTGGTGCTCTTCCTGACAGTTTTCTGAAGAACGTTGTCTATGACCTCACACATGAAGTCCTTGCCCTCATTCCACTCCTGCTGTGTTACTGTGATACGACTGGTTACTGCTACATGTCCGTCTTCCCCCATCCTTCTCTCATTGTCTGCTGCAGACCTCTGTTCAGACCCAGAGCGCCACTTGATCAGAGGGTTGAAGCCCCACCCAGAACATATGAGTTTCTGGGTCCCTGAGCCAGACGTCTTCTCACTGGGGACTAGAAGGAGTTCCATGGACAGTTCACCTGGAAACAACACCATTTCTTTTTTCAATGTTAGCCCTGGAGTGCCGAA
>QNTS01001559.1:143913-162875 GCA_003317085.1 Hucho hucho | reverse complement strand
GAAGATCATGCAACAAATAATGGAGGCATAGTTTCATGTTGGTAGGCCTTTCTACATTTTCAAGCATTTGAGAAGGTACAATTGGGTCAAGATGGGAGAAGTTCAATTACCAAAAAGCTTGACTGTGGAGTTAGACACCCAGCTGTTGGAGAAACCTTGGTTAACTTTACAGGTGAAAGTGTTGTCTGTCTTCCAGTGTGATTTGGGGACAGAGAAGTGTCTGGTGAGTGAATGGGGTCTTGCTGGTTGGGACTTTTCCATCCAGAAGCCAGGTCACTTTAGCGTCATACGCAGAGTGGACCACACATGTAGCTGTTACATCAGTCTGTGTCATCACTGTCCTGAATCTGGGGGTCTCCAGGTGGATGGATGGAGTAGATGTAGAAGAGGGAAAAGCTGAGAGGAAAACAGATGGAGAAGTCACAAGACTTGCAGATTTGGATTGTTACTATGTCTTTCAATTGTACACTTTTCTATACCCATCCTCTGGCCCAATACACAGTGCTGTCATTGAAACCCACCTGAGCAAATGCTGGTGGTCCTGGAGACTGGTGGTCCTTGTGCTGCATTGTGGGTGGCCTTGCATGTGACCTCTGACCCTTGAGTCCATTGGCTCCGGTCCAGCTCCAGCTGGCTGTTCAGGCTGAAGGTTTTCTCCTCACCTTCTACACTCTGCAGCTTCCGCTGGACTGGAGAAGTGGTCACAGTCTCGTCATTCAGCAGCCACTCCACACTCAGCTTTTCAGGGTAGAACCCACTCAGAATGCAGAGGAGTCCCACCTTCGATCCTCCCTCCACCTCCTCCCAGAGAGGATACAGGGTGATATTTGGAGGAATGACCCGCTGTACTAATACAAAGTGGAAGGAGGATGAACATTCAGGGCCACTTTTTTACTTTTACATTTTTTTACGATTTGGTGATTAACGAGATGTAAACCAAAGTCAGATTGTAAACTTTGAATCAAATTCTTCATACCTTTTTTTCTGCAGTTTAAAGTAACCCAGTCTATGAAAACCAGGCCTGGGCTGAGTGTAATGGCTTTTAACATAGTCTAGATGGTGCTATGGACCTATTAGGTAGCTGGCTGACTGGGCCCTGAGAACTGGTAGTGGTAGTTGTCAGATGTGGAGTTGGAGGGTTGTGAAACACAGGTGTTAGAGCAAGACAGGCCTCAGCGAACAGGGAATGCAACAGGCAGAAGCGTGGGGTAACACCCTGGTCCCAAAAAAGCATCCCAAATAACAGAAGTGAAACATGTTGCTGAGCAACCATGTGTATCAGAAGCCAGGTGTGAGGTCTGGTTCTGCTTAAGGAAATCGGTTGCCATTTGCATGTTTCCGAGCTATTTGCAATAAGAGTTCTCTTCTCTACTTCTGTTATGTAACTTCTTACCACTTGGTGTTACATTTTCATTGTCTTGACAACCCAAGTTTGCATACCAAGTGCAGCAAGGCCCACTGATTCCAGATGTGTTCATGCAGAACCCAGTGTGCAAACAGCATCCAGCAAAAATAAGACGATTACTTACTGTAGATTGCTTACTGTAGATTCATCCACACAGCCACGCAGTTCTAAAATAACTTTTAAAACACTTATACTAATGTAACCATAAATAGGAAATGTGTATCTAGCTGCATTTTCTTTCTAATGGATGGAGAAATGCTAAGGGAAGAACAATACACTGTAGTTCACTTCAGTTAAGCTTTTATTATCTTAATGGTTTAAAAAGGCACAATGAAATATTTATAAATCTAACCTCTACAGTTCAACTATTCAAACCAAAGCAACAATAAAGACAAGCAGAAGAACAGTTACATTTATTGTATCCATTCATATATTGTAAGAATGAAAAGTTATATCTTCTTCAAGTACTTCAAACACAGTTTCTTCATTTCACCTGAAATAAGAAGCAAACATTTGTTCACTTTAAATTACTTACAATAATTGTGACATCTATTTAGATGCAATTATTATTTGTATTAGCTGACACTTCAAAAATATTACTTGTGTATTTAACAATACTTAAATATAATATAACTAATAGGTCTATATAATAATATAGTTATAATGTAAGTTATATATAATATATTTTGCTTATCACTGAATTCCCTCTCACTAGTATGCCTCTGCAGAGAATTAAAACACACAAAATAGGCCTATGTGAACATTCTTATCTTGCTAGAATCTGTTCATGTTGCTACTGAAAGTTCTACCACGTATACATGGATTGTATGTTTGAATGTGGATCCATACAGACTACGGAACTTTCAAAACCAAAATGTCTTCCTTTCACACTACTCTTCCCACACTACGGTCATGGCTAGAAGGGATACAGCTTTTGTCAAATTAACTTTATTTTTGCATTTTAGCTAACCCTAACCTCTTTCCTAACCTTAACCTAATTCTCCTAACCTGCTACGTTAAGTCTCCTAACCTGCTGCGGCAAGTAGCTGAGTGGTTAGAGCATTGGGTCAGTAACCGAAAGGTTGCTGGTTTGAGTCCCTGAGCTGACAAGGTAAACTGTTGTTCTGCCCCTGAGCAAGGCAGTTAACCCCCTTTTCCCTCAGCTCTGAAGATGTGGATGTTGATTATGGCAGCCCCCTGTACCTCTCTGATTCAGAGGGGTTGGGTTAAATGTGCAAGACAACTGACTAGGTATCCCCCTTTCTCCTAACCTGCTACAAAAAGTAAAATCTGACAAAAGCTTATCCCATTTAGTAAAAACCCCAGATTTCCAACAAGGCATTACCTTGATGGAAGTTGCTCCAACACCATACAGCAGAGTGATGAGGAAGAGTATGATGAAGGTGAAGGCTGTTTTCCCCATGCTGTCCCTGTCGGTTTCCATGGTGTTGCTGCATGGACAGTCAGTCAACACGAGACACTCTGCATGTGGATATGAGAACAGTGTCAGTAGGCTGTCAAAACGGTTACTCATCACTCTGGTGCCCAGTCTGAAACCCAATCCCAAGCCCCAACTTCTGGACACTTCTTGATGGCTCTTAAGAAATCTGAAAATATTTGTTATATATCTTAGTTCCGCCATAGCTCCTTGTTAACAATGGGGAGTTTTCACCGTATTGCATGTAGCCTACCCTTACTGTTCATTGCAGATCTAAAGGGGCTATCAATAAGTGTCAAACGGTTGGAATGGGCATACTTTGAACTGTTTTATGGGAAACCATGCATAGTACAGCTGTCTCCGGTCTCCGTCATAGATAATACTGTGATATTTGGTAGGACGTTGGTAGGAATGAGAAAAAAATCTAAAGCATGCATTGTCTATTGGACTTGAGCATGTTTTTCCTGCCTCATCCCCTATGACCTTTCATCAATTACTGAGTTATGACTTAAAGAATACAACACATTGAAAATCTAAAACATGAGGATATCAAACCAGCAGTGAAGGTGACCCTGACTTGCTTTGGCCAAACGACACACTTGCCGATCAATGTGAACTTCCAACTTCTTCTTGGCTTGGCTTGCTGGTTGTGAACGAACCCTAGTCATATATCATCCATTTCCAAACCCATGGTGGTAGACTTTGAATCAATAGAACAGACATATAGCATTTCTATAGGTGACACCCAGTAGAGGGAACAGAAGCACACAAAGCCAAACAACATGAAGACAGGAACACCTGATCAAGTTCAATGCACTACATCTGATTACACCAAAGACATGAGGAGAATATCTGAAACTGCAGATAACTGGGTTGCTAATGCTAGAGCTACACTTCCATAGTTTATTTCTATTGTCAGGGGAACATTTTAACAATGTGAGTGGATGTCCCTTCTCTATTGTGTACAAGACTATAGCTCAGTGTGCAAAATAAGCTTTATACTAATACATTATTCAGTGTCCACCATTATTGTATTACAGATATATTGTATGATAATTGTGACCTGATTGCAAATGTAAAGCATTAATGCTTTGCCTGACTTGTATTGTCATTTTACCATTAGTGCTAGTAGTGTGAGTTGACATTTTCCCCAAACAGAGATACTGAAGCTCTAACTAACCATCTGCTTTGCACAAAAGTAGGGAGACGGGACAGACATGAGTAGGAACTGCATGACATACAGTACATCAACAGGATTAATGATTTAAAGTTTTTATTTGGATTTTGATTCTGCACTTAAAAGACACACAACATGTCATGTCACTGACACAAACAGCAAACAGAGGTAACACGCAGCAACACACATCAACAAAACACAACACAACTTCTACTGGGGATTGCATCTCTGAGGCACATTCAAGCTGAGGTTAACTAGGTTGGGTTGGTTTGAGGTTCTGTCAATGGTTCTCATAAGAATTTTTGTGGACTTGATCATGCTTTCGTGGTAAACTACGCAGCTATACACCACTTCTTTGTTCTTCCACAAGTAATTGCTAAATGTGAGCTGACTGTAGACAGAGTAGGTCCTTCCTGATTGAATCTGGCTAGTGGTGTTGAATTGGTACATTGCTGAACTGCTCGTTCTCTCCACCGGCTCATCGTCAACAAGCCAAGCCACTAAAACGTCCTTGGGGTAGAAGTCTTTGACGTAGCAAGTCAGGGTCACCGTATCACTGCTAGTTTGTTCTGCTGGAGCCAGCAGAAAGACAGATGGACGCTTTGGATCTCCTCCTGGAAGCACGAGAGAACAGTCAGGGCGTCTCTCCATGCAAGTACTTGGCAAACAATTGACATTTTGCTAAATGCTGCCTATATTTAGCCAACCAAACAATGTCTTCCCTCTCTGGAGTTTTGTCTTGAGAGACTAAAGGGACCCATCATAGACAAGCATTTTGTAGTCAGTCATCTTCTGATTTAATCAGATCAAATTGCTATCAGCTCCATTGGGTTCCTTGCATCTCTGACAATTAAAGTCATTTCTCACTAGTCTACACAATCTCCTATCATAATTTTTAATTCCCAGAAGATGGTCAATTGGATATCTGTTTGATAGGTTTTGAAACATTGTAAATATGAAATCCCAATTAAGTAAAAAGAAAAGTAAGAGGGAAACCAAAGCAGTTTGCCTTACCGGTCTCCCTCCTGTAGGCTTTCTTTACAGGGGACCCCAGGTACTCCAAGTGATCTACAGTGCAGTAGAATACTGTCCCATTGCTCCAGTCCTCATAAGTGATGTCAAGTATGGCAGTTTTGTCAGTGTCACCTTTCCGGCTGGTTAAGGTCTTTCCATTGTCACTTTCCCATTTGATGCTTATGAAGCCAGGAACTGTGTCACTGACTTCGCACACAAGCTCAGCTTTTTTGTTCATAAGCATATCCTCAAGAGACGGCGGGGTGATCTTAATGACTATTAAATCTTCACGGACTCCACCTGATGAGAAAGGATGTGAGGAATGTTCACCAAGCGGTTTGTGACAACAGCAATTCAAATGTAAACAGTTTGTATGTTTTGGATCAATGTAGGCTATTCTGTTTTCCCTCCAGCTGGCTGGTCACAATCAATCCTCAAAGACACTGATAACCATTTTTCATGCATGGGCTATTTTGATGCACTTTAAGATAAACCTTTAAGTGTTAATTAGAAAAATGTGCAAACTTTTCAATCTGGCCTGCTTTTTTGAAGCTCCTTTAATAAGATACCAAGAGAAGATAATCTGACTTATTTTACTCACCATCTGATGAAGTGTAGCCCACAGTTCTCATCACATTTCCAGCTTTGCTCTCAAACACGCAAGTGAATGTTACTTCTTCACTCTTCCACTCACTCTCATTGACCCTGAGATAGCTGGTTGAGCTGTACAACGTTTTCTCACTCTTCTTCTCACTCTCACAAGAACTCTTGAAATCAGATACAACTTCTTTTTCTTTTCCTGTTTCTTTTTCCTTCCTCATCCATTTGATATTGTGTGTACGGGGTGAAAAGTCACTGGCAAAGCAGGCAAAGGAAGCCGTCTTATTTTCTTCCATCTCCTCTTTAGAGGGGGTCATTACGTAAAGAGACGGGCGCTGCAGATATTCCGCTAAAAAACAAACACACATATATATATATATATATATATATGCAGAAGCAGAGAGAAAACAACATACATTTGCAGAAGCTGGCATAGGCTACAAACGCGCAGTAAAGATGAAGAGAACAGCTAAACAGCTTATGGGAAATTTCACGGTAACAGAGTGACAGTGAGACTCCGATTTTTCACTTCTAAAATGTTTTTCAAACAAAAACCATTGATTGCAAAGTTAAACAAACCATGCAACTCTATCCACAAGGACACATTTTTACAATTTCCACAGAAAATGTTACAAAAACACATTTACTTGAAGAACAGTGCAGACGCAAAGTTTGGTAACAGAATGACAGGTTGTGCTGTCATTCTGTTACCAAACTTTGAATCGGTACTATTCAAGTAAATATTATTTCATTTTTTAAATTTTTTATATCAAAGTATATAAAGTCTCAGACTGTGACATAATTATGCTGGCAGACGAAAGAAAAAAGAGCTCAACACTGTTTGTAGCATGCCTTCTTGTGGGAGATGGCTTAAATAGTCAGCAACTAAAGGGGCAAGCTACAGCCACTCCAACCAACCCTCATCCTAGTGCCATAGCACATTCACCACAACCAGACTGACACCTATCAATGTTTATACAATTGGCCTAAATCGTTTATTCTACAGTGGGTGACAGTGACACAAATGTTGATTGTTACAGTGAACAGCAATTAGAAATGATTACGTTTTAATGCATTTATTGTTTAAATTGCCCTATGGTGTCAGGTAATTTAGGTGTTATACTTACTGCATGCGGGTTGATAACAATTGTAATATGTGGGCATCAAAATTATTGTAGCCTAGGCTGAATATTCCATAATTGCAGCAGTGGAATTTTCCAGCAAAAATACGTGCAATTTATATGTCTTATTCAGATTTCATAAGCTTATTGTCTTCAATATTTATATTTCTAAAAATGTATCTTTCAACAAAACTAAACATAAAATAACCCGCAAATTATGATTATCACAGAGGCTGTTTTTTACGAAATGAGTAGATTAATAGGCTACATGGATATAAATACAATAAACTCAATAATATATTATTATTATTATTATTGACATATGTTATTAAATGGATAAACAAATACATCTTACGTTGTTTCTTCAGTGTCACTTTCTTTGAGCCAGCTGAATGTTCCACGGCGCATTCCAAAATTTTACTGTCCCAGTCTGCTCTCTTTACACGGAGTTGACTGACTCCCATGTAGCTTCCACCGGGTAGGACGACCGCAGGGTACTGAACGAAATCAGTCAGGGAATTCCCGCCTTCTTCATTCCATTTGAAGGTGAGGGAGGCAGGCGTGAAGCCAGTGGCAATGCAACCCACAGTCATCATATCTCCGGTCCCGGAGCCACATTGCGCAAGAGGGAACAAAGTCGGAGCTGTTGGTGAGGCTGTAAGATAAATAATGTGTTACAAATAGTCCATAAAGCCCAACAGTTTTATAGAATACATCATGAAAAAATAAATATATAAATCGACCAAATAAAATAATGAACAGTTCTAAGGACCTATTCTATTTTACATCGTCAGGTTATTTAACATTCATTTAGTAGGCTAGGTCTAATACATGATGATTTATTACCAGACTTAGGGTATTATATTGTTCACTCCAAATACATGCACATAGGTTACACCGAGTTGAATGTGTTATCAAAAACATCAAATACAATATGCACTGATAAAAGACAGGTAGTTAGGACTGTAGGCCATATACTTTTTTGATTGATTAAACATAAGTATTTTCATTGATTAAATATTTGTCCTTATTTTTAAGCGATCATTTTCCACTCTGAACTATACTTTGCCATCATCCTAAATTAGATTCTTAACTAATGAAACGGTTACTATTGTACCCTGACCCCAGTAGTCAAAAGCAGTGTAGCAGTGTTCAATTACCTTAACAAGAGGTATAAAAACGCATTCTATACCCTCTTATTCCCATTCGTAACCAAAGAGCGCAAAAGGAACGCAATTATTTTGTACACTTTCTGATATTTACGTTTACTGTAATGTTAGGCTATGATGTTTTACTGTAAGTGTGTTTGGCACACTTTACTTCAAATTGGCTTCATTATAGACATGTACTATCTTAATTCAATTACAGATTAAAAGTAACAAACCTTTAATTTAATAACCTAAAGCAGAAAAAATATAAACGGCTTCAAAATGTATTTGTAAGATTACGACATTTTCATTTGAAAGTCTCACCTGATGAAACTGTAACCATTGTCCCTTTCCCCCAGTAGTCAAAACCGTAGTCACAGTGCATATAACCAATACAGGCTATGCACAAAAACTTGTGCCAATGTATTTCGATATTTAATATTGTCCATATAACTTATTTTTAAATGTTTGTTTTAAAATCACATAAACGAATGTCAGTTGTTTTTGTCCAGATTATGAATATGCCTTTGTTATAGCGTAGGCCTACCGTTACTGTTTTTGATCCTCAATTCAATTTAGCAAATTGACAAAATGAAGCCTAGAATCGAGTTGTAAAAAAACGACATGTATTTGACTTTTCGAATGATCACTGAGACATTTGATGAAATCATAATACTTTTTCTTACCTGATGAAACGGTAACCATTGTGCCTTTCCCCCAGTAGTCATACTTTGTACAAAATCAGTCAAAAATAACCTGAATAGTCACTAGTTATGTGTCAATAATGAAATAACTTTTTTAGGTCTGAATGTTAAGGCTACTTACCAGAAGTTATCGTGACTTGGGTCCCTTTCCCCCAGTAGTCAAAGTAGCTGTCACAGTGAATGGTCTGACCAATACTTCGTACAAAATCAGTCAAAATAACCTGAATAGTCACTAGTTATGTGTCAATAATGAAATAACTTTTTTAGGTCTGAATGTTAAGGCTACTTACCAGAGGTTATTGTGACTTGGGTCCCTTTCCCCCAGTAGTCGAAATAGATATCACAGTGATAATTGTTTATCTGCCCCTAAACTTAAAACCCAATTCAATTCTAACGTATTGCTTCATTAACTTTATTTTGTGGCATCTTGATGGTTGGCTCATCCCTGGGGAGATGCACTTCTGATCAAAACGGAAGTGTTGATTGAAGTTAACTTTGGATGAAAGTGTGAGCACATTTTTCTTCCTCTCCTTTGTGAGAGTGAGCCCCTTCTTTCTCTATCCGTTGTGAATGTTGATGTATGGGAAGCATCTTGAGCATCATCCTGATAGTTATTATTCCTGATAGGGCTATTTCATTCCAGATACTGTGGATGTGATACCTTGGTGACACACAGGATTGACAATAAATGGTAAAAATCTCTGTTCCTTGTTTCCACACAGTTGCTGGTAGTTGGTCTTGAGTGGTGGCCATCATTCCCGAATTTGATATGTATAATCTAGGTCAACGCTTAACACAGACATTTGGCCAAAAAACATTCATGGCCGACCATCACTTAATTGGTCTTCTCTATAGAAACAATTAGAAGACCACAATCATTC
Source organism: Hucho hucho (assembly GCA_003317085.1). Taxonomy (NCBI): domain Eukaryota; kingdom Metazoa; phylum Chordata; class Actinopteri; order Salmoniformes; family Salmonidae; genus Hucho; species Hucho hucho. The sequence goes on along the minus strand of QNTS01001559.1, from coordinate 153,387 downwards.
CAGTGCCCAAGAAAACCAAGCTGACATGCCGAAATGACTCACCCCATTGCACTCACCCCTGTCATCATAAAGTCCTTTGAGAGGTTGGCACACATCAAGGACAGCATGCCAGACACACTAGACCTATTCCAATTTGCTTAACACTCCAACAGATGAAGATCAAGATGCCATCTCCATTGCAATCCATACAGCTCTATCACACCTGGACAAGAGGAACACCTATGTGAGAATGCTGGTCATTAACTATAGTTCAGCATTCAATACCATTGTTCCCTCCAAGCTCGGGCCCTGGGTCTAGACTCCATCCTTTGCAACTGGATACTAGACTTCCTGACAGGCAGACCACAGGCTACAACAACTGAGGATTGGCAACAACTCTTCCACTACACTGACTCTCAAAAATACCTCCACTACACTGACTCTTAACATGGGGCCCCCAGGGATGTGTGCTCAGCCCACTGCTGTACTCCTTGTTCACTCACGACTGCGCGGCCAGGCACGACACCAACTCCATCACCAAGTTTTCAGATGACACCACAGTTGTAGGCCTGATCAACAATAGTGATGAGACAGCCTACAGGGAAGAGGTAAGAGACCTAGTAGTGCGGTGCCAGGACAACAACCTATCCTTCAATATCAGCAAAAAGAAAGAGGTGATTGTCGACTTCAGGAAGCAGGGAGAAGGATATGCCCAATCCACATCGATGGGACCGCTGTGGAGAGAGTCAGTGACTTCAAGTTCCTCTGCATCCAAATCACAGAGAACCTGACATGGACACACAACACCATCACTCTGGTCAAGGAGGAGCAACAGCGCCTCTACTTCCAAAGGCAGATGCAGAAATTTGTCATGTCCCCCCGGATACTCTCCAACTGCTACTGCTGCACCATTGAGAGCGTCTTGACCGGCTGCATCACAACCTGGTATGGAAACTGCTCCACTCTCGACCACAAGGACCTTCAACAGGTGGTGAAGACATCCCTGTCCATCACTGGTGCCGTGCTCCCACCCGTAAAGTACTTTAACTTCAAGCGGTGCCTGAGGAAGGCACGTAACATCATCAAGGACCCCACACACCCAGCCACAGACTGTTCATGCCTTTACTGTTTGGCAGACGGTATCGGAGCATCGAGTCTCGGGGCTCAGAGACAACTTTTACCCACATGCTATCAGACACCTGAACCAGGACGACCACCTCTACACCAACAGTTTATTTGCATGGACTTTTCACACCTTAGCAGACATGCACTCGCTCACACATCTACTCACATGCCCACACAGTCTGTGTTTTCTGCAAGCGCACGGCAAGCGTACCAGAGTGCCAAGTCTGGGACCAAATCAATCACCCCAACTATCTTGTACCCCAGTACACTGACTCGGTACCAGTACTCGTTGTATATAGCCTGTATATAGCCTGTTATTGTTATTTTATTGTGATATTATTTTGTGTTACTATTTTCTTTTGGTCTATTTGTTAATTTTCATACTTTTGAACTGCATTGTTGGGAAAGGGCTCGTAAGTAAGCATTTCAAGGTAAAGTCTACACTTGTTGTATTCAGCACAGGCTCTTATAATGGAAAGCTATGGGTCCTATGCAATTGCAGCTAATTTTACTTTTCTATTGAACATACTTCTTTCCGTATGAAATATTATAGTTTATTTACATTTTAGGGTACCTGAGGATTAAATAGAAATGTAGTTTGACTTGTTTGAACAAAGTTTTGCGGTAGCTTTTTGGATTCCTTTGTCTGCATGTTGAACGAATGGATTACTGAAATCGATGGCGCCAACTAAAACATACTTTTTGGGATATAAAGAAGGATTTTATCTAACAAAACGACCATTCATGTTGTAGCTGGGACCCTTGGGATTGCAAACAGAGGACGATTTTCAAAAAGTAAGTGATTATTTAATTGCTATTTGTGATTTTATGAAGCCTGTGCTGGTTGAAAAATATGTTGATGTGCGGAGCCATCCTCAAACAATCAAATGGTATGCTTTCGCTGTAAAGCCTATTGTAAATCGTACAATGCAGTTAGATTAACAAGAATTTAAGCTTTTAACCAATATAAGATACTTTTATGTTCATAAATGTTTAATATTTCGATGATTTATTTGAATTGCGTGGCCTCCAATTTCACCGGATGTTGTCGACAGGTGTCCGCGGGACACCTAGCCTTAAGAAGTTAAATCAGGGTTTGGCAACTCTGGTCCTGGAGAGTGTAGTGTGTACAGACTTTTGTTCCAGCAAAGCTCTACCACCCTGTTTCACCTAACCAGGGCCTTCAATTTTATTTATTTAGCCTTTATTTAACTAGGCAAGTCAGTTAAGAACAAATTCTTTTTTACAATGACGGCCTATCCCTGCCAAACCCTAACCCGAACGACGCTGGGCCAATTGTGCGCCGTGCTATGGCACTCCAAATTACGTCCGGTTGTGATACAGCCTGGAATCAAACCAGGGTCTGTAAGTGACGCCTCAAGCACTGAGATGCAGTGCCTTAGACTGCTGCGCCACACAGGAGCCCAAATTGAGGTGTGTTAGTGCAGGGTTGGTACAAAATGTAGTATTTAGCTGACAGCATAGAATGAGCTTGCATAGGATTGTGCAGTGACATTCACCCCTCTGAGGTAATATAAGTCCAATAGCAGGTAGGCCTACTGTCATCTCTGTATGACATCAGATCAAGCTTTCAGAATTAGCCGTTATTATCACTGAAGTAGTAATTCACCCCTGCACTTATAGGCTGCGGAAGCTACCATTTATCCCAAGGAAGCAGTGTTATGCGGAAATCTACATTTTGCCATTACATTTCAGAGGTTAAAGGCTGCAGAAGCTACCATTTATCCCAGGGAAGCATTGTAGTACTCCAGTCCAGTACTAATACTAGTCCAGTCCCAATTTTAATACTAGTCCAGTACCGAGACTCGACCAGTGATGACTCAGACTTGGACTCGGACTTGATCAATAATAATTATGATAATTTATTACATTTGAAAAGCGCTTTTCATCATACAATAATAATCTCAAAGTGCATAAAATAAAATAGAAAACAGAAAAAAAAATACATAGTAATATCTAACCATATAATGAAAGCAACAATTAAAGTCGAGGAGGAAGGGTAGGCTAGTCCTGCTTTAAAAGCTCCAACAGTCTGAACAACCCTGAGATTATCTGGAAGGGAGTTCCATAGGCATGGTGTGAGAGAGAAAAAGGCACGGTCCCCCATTGTGAGGAGCCTGGTCTTTGGGGCATGAAGAAGTTTGGCGTGGCTTGAACATAGGGTGCGTGGAGGTTCATAGGGGGAGAGTAGGTCTGACAAGTAGGCGGGTCCCCGATGCCATTTAGGGGTTTGTAGATGAGGAAGAGAATTTTATAATCAATTCTTTGAGGAACAGGTAACCAATGGAGATAATGGCACCGGAGGGGATTGCTGACGTTTTACGGGCTCCTAACCAATTGTGCTATTGTGTTTTTTTCGCGTTATTTGTAAATTATTTTGTACATAATGTTTCTGCCACCATCTCTTATAACCAAAAATAACTTCTGGATATCAAAACAGCGATTAATCACCTCGTACTGGACAAATATTTTTTCTTTAATGAGTCTGACGCAAAGGATTTACTTCAGACAACAGACAAGGCCCAAATCCCCATCATTTGCATGAAGAGAGACAGAGATATAGGGGACGTAGATTGTGGTGCCTTGTAAGAATCCGACGGCGAGCCAACGTGCAATCATTGGATAATAAACTGGATGAGTTCCAATCAAGACTATCCTACTAACTGAACATTAAAAACGGTAATATCTTACGTCTCCGGTAAGACAATTGATGGCAGTCTGTGTCTGTTTGTCAATAACAGCTGGTGCACAAAATCTAATATTAAGGAAGTCTCAGTATAAGCGTCAGTATAGAGACAAAGTAGAGTCACAATTCAACGGCTCAGACAGGAGACATATGTGGCAGGGTCTACAGTCAATCACGGACTACAAAAAGAAAACCAGCCCAAGTCGCGGACACCGATGTCTTGCTCCCAGACAAACTGAACAACTTCTTTGCTTGCTTTGAGGACAATACAGTGTCACTGACACGGCCCGCTACCAAAACCTGCAGGCTCTCCTTCACCGCAGCCAACGTGAGAAAAACATTTAAACGTGTTAACCCTCACAAGGCTGCCGGCCCAGACGGCATCCCTAGCCGCGTCCTCAGAGCATGCGCAGACCAGCTGGCTGGTGTGTTTACGGACATATTCAATCAATCCCTATCCCAGTCTGCTGTTCCCACATGCTTCAAGAGGGCCACCATTGTTCCTGTTCCCAAGAAAGTTAAGGTAACTGAGCTAAACGACTATCGCCCCATAGCACTCACTTCCGTCATCATGAAGTGCTTTGAGAGACTAGTCAAGGATCATATCACCTCCACTCTACCTGACACTATAGACCCACTCCAATTTGCTTACCGCCCCAATAGGTCCACAGACGACGTAATCGCAATCACACTGCACACTGCCCAAACCCATCTGGACAAGAGGAATACATATGTAAGAATGCTGTTCATCGATTACAGCTCAGAATTTAACACCATAGTACCCTCCAAACTCATTAAGCTCGAGACCCCGCCCTGTGCAACTGTGTCCTGGACTTCCAGACGGGCCGCCCCCAGGTGGTGAGGCTAGGAAACAACATCTCCACCCCGCTGATCCTCAACACTGGGGCCCCACAAGGGTGCGTTCTCAGCCCTCTCCTGTACACCCTGTTCACCCATGACTGCGTGGCCATGCACGCCTCCAACTCAATCATCAAGTTTGCAAATCAAATCAAAACAAATTTTATTTGTCACATACACATGGTTAGCAGATGTTAATGCGAGTGTAGCGAAATGCTTGTGCTTCTAGTTCCGACTATGCAGTAGTATCTAACAAGTAATCTAACAGTTTCAAAACAACTACCTTATACACACAAGTGTAAAGGAATGAATACGAGTATGTACATATAAATATATGGATGAGCGATGGCCGAACGGCATAGGAAAGATGCAGTAGATGGTATAGAGTACAGTATATACATATGAGATGAGTAATGTAGGATATGTAAACATTATATAAAGTGGCATCCATTATAAAAAGTGGCATCCATTATTTAAAGTGCAGAGGACACTACAGTGGTAGGCTTGATTACCAACAACGACGAGACGGCCTACAGGGAGGAGGTGAGGGCTCTCGGAGTGTGGTGTCAGGAAAATAACCTCACACTCAACGTCAACAAAACAAAGGAGATGATCGTGGACTTCAGGAAACAGCAGAGGGAGCACCCCCTATCCACATCGACGGGACAGTAGTGGAGAAGGTGGAAAGTTTTAAGTTCCTCAGCGTACACATCACGGATAAACTGAAATGGTCCACCCACACAGACAGCGTGGTGGAAATTTGGCTTGTCACCAAAAACACTCACAAACTTTTACAGATGCACAATCGAGAGCATCCTGTCGGCGCTGTATCACCGCCTGGTACGGCAACTGCTCTGCCCACAACCGTAAAGCTCTCCAGAGGGTAGTGAGGTCTGCACAACGCATCACCGGGGGCAAACTACCTGCCCTCCAGGACACCTACACCCCCCGATGTCACAGGAAGGTCAAAAAGATAATCAAGGACAACAACCACCCGAGCCACTGCCTGGTCACCCTGCTATCATCCAGATGGCAAGGTCAGTACAGGTGCATCAAAGCTGGGACCGAGAGACTGAAAAACAGCTTCTATCTCAAGGCCATCAGACAGTTAAACAGCCATCACTAACATTGAGTGGCTGCTGCCAACATACAGACTCAATCTCTAGCCACTTTAATAATTCATAATTGAATGTAATAAATGTATCACTAGTCACTTAAACAATGACACTTTATATAATATTTACATACCCTACATGACTCATCTCATATGTATATACTGTATACTGTACCATCTACTGCATCTTGCTTATGCCGTTCGGCCATCGCTCATCCATATATTTATATGTACATATTCTTAATCATTCCTTTACACTAGAAGCACAAGCATTTCGCTACACTTGCATTAACATCTGCTAACCATGTGTAAGTGACCAATAAAATTTGATTTGATTAGATTTCAAGGTTTTGCTCGCCTGAGGTAGAGTATCTCATGATAAGCTGTAGACCACACTATTTACCAAGAGTTTTGATCTATATTTTTCGTAGCTGTCTATTTACCATCACAAACCAATGCTGGCACTAAGACTGCACTCAATGAGCTGTATAAGGCCATAAGCAAACAAAAAAAATATCATCCAGAGATGGCACTCCTAGTGGCCGGGGACATTAATGCAGGCAAACTTAAATCCATTTTACCTCATTTCTACCAGCATATTATGTGCCCAACCAGAGGGAAAGAAACTGTAGACCACCTTTACTCAACACACAGAGATGAGTACAAAGCTCTCCCTTGCCCTCCATTTGGCAAATCTGACCATAACTATATCCTCCTGATTCCTGCTTACAAGCAAAAACTAAGCAGGAAGTACCAGTGACTCACTCAATACAGAAGTGGTCAGATGATGCAGATGCTAAGCTTCAGGACTGTTTTGCTAGCACAGACTGGAAAATGTTCCGGGATTCTTCTGATGGCATTGAGGAGTACACCACATCAGTCACTGGCTTCATCAATAAGTGCATTGATGACGTCATCCCCACAGTGACCGTACGTACATACCCCAAACAGAAGCCATGGATTACAGGCAACATCCGCACTGAGCTAAAGGGTAGAGCTGCCGCTTTCAAGGAGCGGCACTCTAACCCAGACGCTTATAAGAAATCCTGCTACAAACCATCAAACAGGCAAAGTGTAAATACAGGACTGAGATTGAATCCTACTACACCGGCTTCGACGCTCATTGGATGTGGCAGGGCTTGCAAACTATTACAGACTGCAAAGGGAAGCACAGCCGCGAGCTGCCCAGTGACACGAGCCTACCAGCTAAATGACTTCTATGCGCACTTCGAGGCAAGCAACACTGAAGCATGCATGAAAGCACCAGCTACGCTCTCCGTAGCCAATGTGAGTAAGACCATTAACTTCTTAGGGAGCGGCTGCATAGGTGACGGTTTTGGAGAGTCTGGCGTGCCCAAAGTAAAATGCCTGCCACTCAGACCCAGAAAATAGGATATGCACATAATTAGTACTATTGGATAGGAAACACTCTGAAGTTTCTTAGAGTGTTAACATAATGTATGTGAGTATAACAGAACCGATATAGCAGGCGAAAACCCAAGGAAAATCCATCCGGATATGCAGTTTTTTTGTAAATGACCATCTTCTCCATTGTGCCTATTGCATACAATGTTATGTAGGACTGAGACTGCAGTACCTATGGCTTCCACTAGATGTCAACAGTCTCTATACAAAAACTGGGAATTCTAGGAGTAAGCAAAACAGATAGGAAGAGGAAGAAGTCAGGGGACCACTTTTGTAAACAAGGTTTGACGCGCGCGAGATTGTGAACGCGCACCTCTTTATTTTTCTTTCCTATCGTTCACGTTATTTTCCGGTTGAAATATTACAGCAAATATACACAAAAGGATACCTAAGGATACATAAAAAATTATGATTGATTTGTTTGTAGAAAGTGTATAGGTATAATTTGAACGTGTTCTCTTCACGGTTCAATGGGCGACTTGACGGTGGATTTTACGATCATAACGCGCCAACCAAACGGAGATTTATGGATATAATAAATGACTTTTTCTAACAAAAGAACCATTGGATGTCTTCGTTGGACACTTGGGAAGCCCTCAGCAGAAGTTCTTCGAAAGGTAAGGGATTTTATATTAGCGATTTTATGCGTTTTGTGAGACCCGCGTTGGTTATGGATTTATGCTAATGCATAAAATATGAGAGGGGCTATCCTCAAACAATCAAATGTTGTGCTTTCGCCGTAAAGCGCTGACAACGCTGTGATATTGCCAACAATCAGAGCTTTTGTTGACTATGCAACACTTGTATATTGATGAATGTTTAATAATTAAATTTTTGGATTTTGAATTTGGCGCCTCACATTTCACCGGGTAGCGCCCCACTGCTCCCTAAGTAGTTAAACAGGTCAACATTCACAAGGCCGCAGGGCCAGACGGATTACCAGGATATGTACTCCGAGCATGCGCTGGACAACTGGCAAGTGTCCTCACTGACATTTTCACCTGTCCCTGACCGAGTCTGTAATACCAACATGTTTCAAGCAGACCACCATAGTCCCTGTGCCTAGGAACATCAAGGTAACCTGCCTAAATGACCACCGACCCGGAGCATTCACGTCTCTAGCCATGAAGTGCTTTGAAAGGCTGGTAATGGCTTACTTCAACATCGTTATCCCAGAAACACTAGACCCACTCCAATTTGCATACCGCCCCAACAGATACACAGATGACGCAATCTCTATTGCACTCCACACTGCCCTTTCCCACCTGGACAAAAGTAACACCTACGTGAGAATGCTATTCATTGACTACAGCTCAGCGTTCAACACCATAGTGCCCTCCAAGCTCATCACTAAGCTAAGGACTCTGGGACTAAACACCTCCCTCTGCAACTGGATCCTGGACTTCCTGACGGGCCACCCCCAGGTGGTAAGGGTAGCTAACAACACATCTGTCACGCTGATCCTCAACATGGGGGTCCCTCAGGGGTGCGTGCTCAGTCCTCTCCTGTACTCCCTGTTCAACCATTACTGCATAGCCAAGCACGACTCCAACACCATCATTAAGATTGTCGACGACACAACATTAGGCCTGATCACTGACAACGATGAGACAGCCTATAGGGAGGAGGTCAGAGACCTAGCAGTGTGGTGCCAGGATAACAACCTCTCCCTCAACGTGATCAAGACAAAGGAGATGATCGTGGACCACAGGAAAAGGATGGCCGAGCACATCCCCATTCTCATCGACAGGGCTGTAGTGGAGCAGGTTGAAAGCTTCAAGTTCCTTGGTGTCCACATCACCAACTAACTATCATGGTACAAATACACCAAGACAGTTGTGAAGAGGGCACGACAATGCCTATTCCCCCTCAGGAGATTGAAAATAATAGGCATGGGTCCTCAGATCCTCAAAAAGTTCTACAGCTGCACCATCGACCGCTTCCTGACTGGTTGCATCACCGCCTGGTATGGCAACTGCTTGGCCTCCGACCGCAAGGCACTACAGAGGGTAGTGCGTACGACCGAGTACATCACTGGGGCCAAGCTTACTGCCATCCAGGACCTCTATACCAGGCGGTGTCAGAGGAAGGCCCTAAAAATCTCCAAAGACTCCAGCCACCCTAGTCATGGACTGTTCTCTCTGCTACCGCACGGCAAGTGGTACCGGAGCGCCAAGTTTAGGTCCAAAAGGCTTCTTAACAGTTTCTACCCCCAAGCCATAAGACTCCTGAACAGCTAATCAAATGGCTACCCAGACTATTTGCA
>QNTS01001559.1:118915-142286 GCA_003317085.1 Hucho hucho | reverse complement strand
CCTGAGACCATTCATGTGTGGGGTTGCTTCTCAGCCAAGGGAGTGGGCTCACTCACAATTTTGCCTAAGAACACAGCCATGAATAAAGAATGGTACCAACACATCCTCCGAGAGCAACTTCTCTCAACCATCCAGGAACAGTTTGGTGATGAACAATGCCTTTTCCAACATGATGGAGCACCTTGCCATAAGGCAAAGTGATAACTAAGTGGCTCGGGGAACAAAACATCGACATTTTGGGTCCATGGCCAGGAAACTCCCCAGACATTAATCCCATTGAGAACTTGTGGTCAATCCTCAAGAGGCGGGTGGACAAACAAAAACCCACAAATTCTGACAAACTCCAAGCATTGATTATGCAAGAATGGGCTGCCATCAGTCAGGATGTGGCCCAGAAGTTAATTGACAGCATGCCAGGGCGGATTGCAGAGGTCTTGAAAAAGAAGGGTCAACACTGCAAATATTAACTCTTTGCATCAACTTAATGTAATTGTCAATAAAAGCCTTTGACACTTATGCTTGTAATTATACTTCAGTATTCCATAGTAACATCTGACAAAAATATCTAATGACACTGAAGCAGCAAACTTGTGGAAATTAATATTTGTGTCATTCTCCAAACTTTTGGCCACGACTGTAGGTTCATAGATTGTTGGAATGCAGCTTTTTTCTATCAAAGGACTCATGACTCAAGCTTGGACTCGTGGACTCTGACTCGAACACTAGGGACTCGACTTGGACTCAAGGTTTAGTCACTAGACTACATCGCTGCAGGGAAGAGAGCTTTTTTGCCTTTACCTAGCACTTCTAAATGTCGGTCAAACATGAAATTCATGGAAAATATTGTGTATTGTGTGACTAATTATGTGGGCTGAGGGAGAGGAGGACATGTTGCCACTTTGTGACAGATGTTTACACAACATTGTGGTGCCATGTAACTTTTCTAGTTCCAGAGCTGTATGGCATGTAGTAAAAGGGTATCCAAGTCCTCAGGCTGCAGTATCTGCCGGTTGTCATCCTTGCCTTTAGTGACTGAGTTCATTGGTGGGCCAATTTAAATTCTCTACCTAAATAATGAGTCAATTGATCAATTAACTCAGAAGCAAGAATTTGGTTGGTATTTGTTCTAGGACTAGTTGAAAAAGACATTTTTGATTCACTTTTACTGTACAATTGAAAAACAGGCTAGACTGAATGCTTGTTGATTTAGAAAGTGACATTTGCACACGCTGTTTCATAACATAGTGGTGGTTTCAGAGGGCTCTATGTACCCTCAGTCCAGAGGAGGTTTCAGTCAGTGTGTCTGTGTTATGAGGAAGCACCTGCTCCCTCAGTGTGGTGAATGGCATGGCTAGTTTCCTGTCTGTTACCTTTCATTACATAAATAATATCCAGTGTGGATACGCTCTACCACAAGACCAAAATGTTACCACTATGTCTGTTATTTTAGTTTAATCATCATTAATTTGTATGTTTATCTATGTTTCTGTCCATCCATACATCAACTTATATCAACATCAGTTTTATGACGAGCGATATAACACTAAGCGATAATGGCAAATTTAGGTACCAGTGTTCAACACATGATTAAAGACCTAGACCTTTCATTGCTACCTCTTATCAAGATAACTTAGCAAATTTTAGGCAAATATTTTCAGACTACATATATAGCTCAGCTAAGAAAAGTGACAACCCTTTGTTATTTTTATATTATATTTGTAGGTGTCTTGTCACATGAACATTTTTTTTTATTATGTATGACTTTGGCATTAGGTCTGTGTAATGCAAAGTTGGATATCAGTATTAGATATAAGGTATCAGTGCACTAAATCTGCACTAAATATATTTGGATTGGGTCAGGTATTGTCGTATAAGCAATCACTTGGCACAGAGTCTGCTGAGGTTTCAGTAAGTATGTGCTGCCATGACCAGCACTTGGGCTGAGGTTTTTGTATTGGTGTGTATCACTGTGTCTGTCCCCATACACAGTGACACACACCATTACAAAAACCTGCGTCAAATGCTCCCACAGTAAGGGTAATGTATTTATGTGATAATGTTTTCATTTGCAGCAAAATTTGACTGTCGAAATGTTTATATGTGACAAATAATTCTGCTAAAGAAATGTCAATGTGACTTTTTAAGTCCAGACAATTGAATGTTTGTTCCAATGATGAAAAAATTATGAAAAAAGAAAAAGCAGGAGACCAGCTAGTTTAAGATTATGAACATAATATTTAAAAAAGGTGATATGAAAAAAGTATGTGATGGTTTCAGTGCTTGTGTGATGGATCTCTGACATGTAGGTACGGCAGAGTCAGGCGCAGGACAACAAATGAGTATTCAAACAACTTTACTCAATTAACGGTATCGATAACTATACACTTCGTGATAATAATTACCACAATAACACGGACCACAAAACAACAAACAATCAATCACAAAGACATGGGGGGAACAGATGGTTAAATAAGGAACATGTAATTAAGTGATTGGAAACCAGGTGTGTGTAATGAAGACAAAACAAACAGAAAAATGAAAAGTGGATCGGTGGTGGCTAGAAGACCGGTGACGTCGACCACCGAACGCTGCCCGAACAAGGAGAGGGACCAACTTCGGCGGAAGTCGTGACAGCTTGTCAAAGCTTTTTAAGCGCAAATAGAGTTTCTAAAACATATAAAAAAAAAAAAAAAAATGTTGACAAAAAACTGTTATATTAACATAACATTATATCCAGAATTCATATAAGGCATATTCAGAACATTCCAATATGATCCGTCGCTTAATACAGAGTCAGTACAGGTAACCACTTGTGCTGAGGTTTTTGTACTGGTGTATATCATTGTGGCCCCCAGTGTACACATTGATACATGCCAGTACAAAAACTCATGCCACATAGTGACACCCTCAATAAAACCATTTGTTATTTTATCTCCAACATTGACACCATAGTTTCCCCCCAATAAACTTACATTAACAATCAACTTAGGCATAAACTGGTTTCCCACTTCATACCAACTTTATGTCCAATTCTCATCGATAAATGTTTCTCCTTAATTAACAGATGATAAATATGTTGGTAAAACAGAAGAATTTAAAAAACAACCTATGAATATATCATGCATGGTGAACCAAACATATGAGAAACACACACTACGCTCTTCACCTAGTTTCTGCCCTAACACACACTCTAAGCCCAGCACCAGTGTTAGAGATCGGGAAGGGTTTTTGTCATGGGCTGTATCACTGTGGCCGTTATACTGCACTGTCATACATCCCTGTACAAACCCCCCCCCTCCTGTCTAGACGGGAGAATTTACAATGCAGTGAGGGCAGCTGTTTGAAACATTAGACATTGATGCCTTTTATCTCAATATCAAAAGGAAGCATCTGTTGTGTTCTATACAACATTGTTTCCCAACAATTGATTATGAACAGTATGGTGTCAACATCTTTATGGATCATTCATGTATCAAGTAACCTCAGATGGAGCACTTGACATTACTTTATATTCCTAACCTACTACTAGCTAGCTATGTAGCTGCTAGCTACAGAACAAACAAGCAACAAATGGCATTTAAGTGCTGATCAATATATAATTAATCATGAAGCAAAAGTAAATGCAGATCATGTTGTGTGCACTGAAGTGTTCGCTAGCTAGTTAGCTTTAATTGGTTGAATGTTAGCTACTTAACCACAGTAACATGTCAACTTGCTCGCTGTCTATTGGATTGCTGTAATTTAATGTTAACTAGCTAGCTAAACTAATTGTTTAATCAAAGCCTTCGTTGAATATCTATATTTTGCCACCTATGTAACTGTCAGCTAGCTAACTTGCTATGCAAAACAACATGTTAGCTACGGTATCTAACTAGCTAGCTACTTGTAACATAACTAGTTGATGATAAAAAAAGTGATGCAAGTTTGGACACTGTACCTTGTCAGTTGAGATATTTATGAATAACTATTGTTTAAACATCCTGTCTATTGTCAACTTGTTTTCTGCAACAGTCTGGCATGCGAGTTCACTCAATGTAGCCCGGCGTTTGATTGTTTGGTCTGGACTCTGACGTGGCATTCTAGAAAGTCCCACAAAATTAACTGGTTAGGTGGCAAGGAATCAATGCATTCTCATTCAAAAGTAGTCGACAATGCTACACTTATGTCTCAAATTAGCTGAACACATCCTATATTCTAAACGCTCACACATGTTTCTCTCATCGACCTTGCTTGCATTGGATGCATTGACATGGTGCCCCTTTGAGGCATTAGGATCTGCAAGTTTATAGCATCTTCCCATTCAGTTTATTGATGGGACAGCAAAAGATGGAGACTCTTGGGTTTTGTCAACCTATTATATTACAGAAGCAAGTGCATGTTGGTCTGATACTGATTGCTCCACCTTTACTGAAGTGAATGCATTATCCCATGCATAAAATGCATAATGTCTTGTGAGGGGCTTGTCTTTTTCTAATACCAGTCACAGTAATATATGGAATAAATATGATTTATTGTGCACAATTACAATTAGGCCTACATGGAGATAAATTAGTTGCTGAGTGATCACCCTGGTCTTGAGATGCTACTGCATTTCTTGATGTAGTTTCAGCAAACAGATACAGTTTATTTACCCTCTAGTCAGACAAATGGATTTGGCTCACTCATATTTTGGGTTTCGTCCCACTTTGATCTATGGTGCTTAAATAAATTCAGTAGTTCTAAACCTGCGACCTCCTACTCCTCTCTACACCAGTGACTCTTAGTCTATGACTGCATTGAAAACATAAACCAAATAGCCCTATCAGGAAGCACGTTTACTTGCAATCATCCAATGTTGAACAAACTGAGGATGGACCTTGGTAATGCAATAAACTTATTTTGGTTGGTGATGTGAAAGGTGATATGGGAACTTAATCTTAGAATGGCAAGTATGTACATAATGGAGGACACCAAGATGAAGAATTGATGCTTTTCAGAAAATAAAGCATTTTGGCAATGTTAGGTCAAATTTGACAACTGCATTGAGAAGCAAATTTTAGCAAAAATGATAAAAAGGGCAAATGGAGAAAAAAATCTATGGATCTATGAACACAAGAACCAGGAAGTGGGCTTCGCAGGATACATTTTTCTAGAGGAGTGCAAACTGGGATATCCAAAGGAAAGAGCACCTACAAAACATAAGTAAATGTAGTTGTGAATAATAAAGTGGCCAAGGGGGTACAGTCATGTAAAAAACAAAGTATGAATAAATAGCAAGACATAAAATCATCATTACATAACACTCTTAGACACATCGTTTCCATTTATATCATAAAGAATACATTTCAAAAGAAGTTTGGCATGGTACTTTGCATTGAGTCAACCCTAATCGATAGAATGCATGTAGAGCCATCATAAAGAGCACACCTCACATGTCGAAACAAAACATGTTTTCTTTCTATTTTGAACAGCAATGAGAAAAGATAAGGCAAGATGCTAAACACAGATATCTGAAGACTGCGTGAAGACCTGGGATGACCTCTCATTCAGTTATGAAGCTGTTTGTTGTTTACCAGTTCAAAGTTATTCATGAAGAAGACTAGTGTTTTTCCCCTTGAGTCACTCTGTCTCTCAGGCATCTTGTGCTCGCTCAGCGTGGTTCCGTGATGTCATCTCCATGCACCCTGAGTCTGCTGGGAGACACAGGGTCTCCGTCTGAACCTCTCATGCTGGCAGGCTCAGCTTCTTTCCTTTCAGCACTGAGGATTATTGAGATACATGTCAGAGGGCCCAATATTTTTTTTAAATGTAATTCCCTGGCAATGTGCTGACTCCTGTGCACTACAACATTCAAACTGTATATAGATAGATTATAACTCATTTAGGATATGATGTAGTCCTAAAAACTCAACCATCAATTACTCCAACAATGCTTACTTACACATACATACAATACCAGAAGGTCAAACAGCAAATACACAGATGGCAGAACAGAAAATAGAGGTGGACACTCATCTTTGGTGACATGAAGGTAGAAGACATCGCAGTAGAGGATGGTCTGCACCACGCTGGCCACAATGGCATTCATGTCAATGAAACCCTCGAAGTAAAAGCGGCAGATCCAGTTGAAGAGGTACAGGGCCCGGTAGAGACCCAGGAAGAACAGGTAGTGGGTGGTGATGGTCTCCGCCTCACCCGTCTTACTGATCATGAAGAGCTGGGGCAGGATGGCCACCAACTCCAGCTAGATGGGGAATGTCCACAGGATCTGATAGAAAGACAAACACACAACACTGTATATTAGCCATTAATCTCATCCGCCAGCTCTCTCACAACTGACCATATAGAATAGGTTAAGTAGCCATCAACTAGGGGTCTCTCCTTCATATGTAATGTAAATGTCTCTAACCTCTAGGACAGAGAAGTCATGGTTGACCAGGCAAGCGAGGCCCCCTACAGGAACAACCAGGAACTCCATTCGGAAGCTGTCGTGGTTCCCATCGCAGGTGGCCTTGAACTTCATGTAGATCAGGTACAACCAATGTAGATCACCTGCAGGGAAGAGGAGAGGGAGAAAATGAACGTATCCCGTGTTAATAGTGCTGTGAAGAAAATAGTAGCACAGTCTAAACCGTCTCTCATAAGGACTAGGGCCAGATGATATCTACAGAGAGAGAACTTATCTGAAGCCCCAGAGAGATTTGGTGATGACGTTGTCAATTGCTTATGCAGTCAACTCTGTAAGGGATTCCACAGATCCCGCCTGGCCCAACTCATAACACTTAATCACTACTATCAGTGGTTTGGAGGTATGGAGAGAAATAAAGGAAGGCTCAGTATTAAGGACCAGCCATCTTCTTACCTTCATGGTTGTGTTGTAGAGGGAGATGAAGGAGGTGAGGAGGTTCAGGTAACAAGTAGTGAAGACCAAAGCAAATAGGATCTGGCTCTTCCCGGAGATACCTGGAAGGGACAACCAGTTTTACAACAACAGTAGGACGGATAATACCCAGGAAGGAAATCATTAAGAAATGGTTCTTCTAGTTTTGCATCACTTTGTGAACAAGTTCAAGAAGAAATGCAGGTTCTTCACAACTTCTGAAATAGTCTTCCTTTACAAGCCCCTGCCCAGTCAGGGCTGCAAGTGTGATAGTATCTTATCAGAACTGAATGAGAAGTCATCCCAGGTCTTCACGCAGTCTTCAGATATCTGTGTTTATCATCTTGCCTTATCTTTTCTCATTGCTGTTCAAAATAGAAAGAAAACATGTTTTGTTTTGACATGTGAGGTGTGCTCTTTATGATGGCTCTACATGCATTGTATCGATTAGGGTTGACTCAATGCAAAGTACCATGCCAAACTTCTTATGAAATGTATTCTTTATGATATAAATGGAAACGATGTGTCTAAGAGTGTTATGTAATGATGATTTTATGTCTTGCTATTTATTCATAATTTGTTTTTTACATGACTGTACCCCCTTGGCCAATTTATTATTCACAACTACATTTACTTATGTTTTGTAGGTGCTCTTTCCTTTGGATATCCCAGTTTGCACTCCTCTAGAAAAATGTATCCTGCGAAGCCCACTTCCTGGTTCTTGTGTTTATAGATACGTTTGCCCAATTTTTTTCTCCATTTGCCCTTTTATAATTTTTGCTAAAATTTGCTTCTCAATGCAGTTGTCAAATTTGACCTAAAATTGCCAAAATGCTTTATTTTCTGAAAGCATCAATTCTTCATCTTGGTGTCCTCCATTATGTACATACTTGCCATTCTAAGATTAAGTTCCCATCTTAACATGATAAATATCACCTTTCACATCACCAACCAAAATAAGTTTATTGCATTACCAAGGTCCATCCTCAGTTTGTTCAACATTGGATGATTGCAAGTAATTTAGGGGTCCGTATCAATAAATGTGCTTCCTGATAGGGCTATTTGGTTTATGTTTTCAATACAGTCATAGACTAAGAGTCACTGGTGTAGAGAGGAGTAGGAGGTCACAGGTTTAGAACTACTGAATTTATTTAAGCACCATAGATCAAAGTGGGACGAAAGCCAAATGCTGTTGTGCTCAAAATATATATTCATTAAACAAGTTAAAGGGCGAACCCAAAGTGCAAAATATAAAATACTCAGGAAACGGTAGGAGAGATTCCTCTCAGGAAAACAAGGAACATTTACAATGACCGACAAAGACAAATGGCAGAGGGAGTATATATACAGTGAAAGAGTGGGGATTGGTGTGTAATGATGACGAGACAAGTCTGGGATTGATGAGTGAAGGGTGTTTGCCAGCAGTAGGTTTGGCAGTAGCTAGAAGGCCGGCAACGGTGAACGCTTGAGCTGGACAGGACAGGGAGCCAAAGCGAAGGCTGGTGTACCTCCGGGTACCATCCCCAATCAAACCTGCCCATTTGATTAGGACGGTACCCGGAGGTGAGGCTGACCGTGACCCCCAGTCATTCCATGAAGGCCTTCCAGACACGGGAGGTGAACTGAGGACCATGGTCAAACAAGATGTCCTCCGGGATCCGGTAGTGTCGGAAGACGTGATAGAAGAGGCCCTCCGCGGTATGCAGGGCCATAGGGAGACCAGGCAGAGGAATCAAACGACAGGCTTGGAAAAACGATCCACAATGACCAGGATGGTGGTGTGCCCCTCCGAGGGGGGAAGGTCTGTGACAAAGTCCATGGAGTGATGGGACCAGGGTCGTTGTGGAACCCGCAGCGGGTGGAGTTTGCCATAGGGGAGGTGTCTAGGTGTCTTGCTCTGTGTGCAGGTGGAGTAGGAAGAGACATAAACCCGGATGTCCCGGGCCAAGGTGGGCAACCAGTACTTGGTGGAGAGACAGTCGATAGTACCGGGCTATGCCCGGGTGCCCAGACACAGGTGCTGTGTGCCCAGGCAAGGAGATGGTCCCGCACATCAGAGGGCACGTAGACAGTGGACAGGTGAGGTCTCCTGTCGCAGGGCTGGACGGATGTCCGTGTCCACATTCCACACGACAGGAGCCACAACGTGGAACAGGGGAATAATGGGTTTCACTTTCTCCTTCTGAACCTCTGTGTCATGCACCCATGACAGCGTATTGGCCTTAACATTCCTTGTTCCCGGCCGGTAGGAGAGGGTAAAGTCAAACCTGTCAAAGAATAGGGCCCACCTGGCCTGACGCGGGTTCAGCCTCTTCACTGCTTGAATGTACTACAAATTCCACCCTCCAGCCAGTTCCGCCATACTTTCAGCTCTTTCTTGATGGCCAACAACTCACGTCATAATTCCACTCCGCGGGAGACAGCTTCGGTGAGTAGAAGGCGCATGGATGGAGTTTAGACGGCGATCCAGTGCATTGGGAGAGAACAGCCCCGACTCAAACCTCGGAGGCGTCCACCTCCACGATGAAGGGCAGAGACGGGTCAGGGTGAGCCAGAACAGGTGTATTAGTAAAACGTTACTTGAGCGCACGGAAGGCTTCGTTGGCCTTCCCAGTCTAACGCAGCTGTCGAGGAACTCTTCAGGAGGGAGGTGAGAGGGGCCACCACTGTGAAACCCCTAATGAAGCGCCTGAAATAATTAGCAAAACCAAAGAAGCGCTGCACCGCCTTGATGTTGGATGGAACAGGCCACAACCGTACTGCACTGACCCTCTGCTCTTCCACCTCCATTCCCGCGGTGGATATCCGATATCCTAGAAAGAAGACCGCCTGCTGA
The DNA here is from genome assembly GCA_003317085.1 of Hucho hucho. NCBI lineage: Eukaryota > Metazoa > Chordata > Actinopteri > Salmoniformes > Salmonidae > Hucho > Hucho hucho. Next base: position 132,591 of record QNTS01001559.1, on the reverse strand, counting down.
AAGAAAAGGCATTTCTCTGCCTTGGCGTACAGGTGATTCCCTATCAGCCTCTCCAAAACGGACCTGACATGAGAGACATGTTGCTTGCGTGTAGTTGAGAAACCCAAGATGTCTATATACAGTCGTGGCCAAAAGTTTTGAGAATGACACAAATATACATTTCCACAAAGTTTGCTGCTTCAGTGTCATTAGATATTTTTGTCAGATGTTACTATGGAAAACTGAAGTATAACTAGAAGTATTTCATAAGTGTCAAAGGCTTTTATTGACAATTACATGAAATTGATGCAAAGAGTCAATATTTGCAGTGTTGACCCTTCTTTTTCAAGACCTCTGCAATCCGCCCTGGCATGCTGTCAATTAACTTCTGGGCCACATCCTGACTGATGGCAGCCCATTCTTGCATAATCAATGCTTGGAGTTTGTCAGAATTTGTGGGTTCTTGTTTGTCCACCTGCCTCTTGAGGATTGACCACAAGTTCTCAATGGGATTAAGGTCTGGGGAGTTTCCTGGCCATGGACCCAAATTATTGATGTTTTGTTCCCCGAGCCACTTAGTTATCACTTTTGCCTTATGGCAAGGTGCTCCATCATGCTGGAAAAGGCATTGTTCATCACCAAACTGTTCCTGGATGGTTGGGAGAAGTTGCTCTCGGAGGATGTGTTGATACCATTCTCCATTCATGGCTGTGTTCTTAGGCAAAATTGTGAGTGAGCCCACTCCCTTGGCTGAGAAGCAACCCCACACATGAATGGTCTCAGGATGCTTTACTGTTGGCATGACACAGGACTGATGGTAGCGCTCACCTTGTCTTCTCTGGACAATCTTTTTTCCGGATGCCCCAAACAATCGGAAAGGGGATTCATCAGAGAAAATGACCAATCCTCAGCAGTCCAATCACTGTATCTTTTGCAGAATATCAGTCTGTCCCTGATGTTTTTCCTGGAGAGAAGTGTCTTCTTTGCTGCCCTTCTTGACACCAGGCCATCCTCCAAAAGTCTTCGCCTCACTGTGCGTGCAGATGCACTCACACCTGTCTGCTGCCATTCCTGAGCAAGCTCTGTACTGGTGGTGCCCCGATCCCGCAGCTGAATCAACTTTAGGAGACGGTCCTGGCGCTTGCTGGACTTTCTTGGGCGCCCTGAAGCCTTCTTCACAACAATTGAACCGCTCTCCTTGAAGTTCTTGATGATCTGCTAAATGGTTGATTTAGGTGCAATCTTACTGGCAGCAATATCCTTGCCTGTGAAGCCCTTTTTGTGCAAAGCAATGATGACGGCACATATTTCCTCGCAGGTAACCATTGTGGCAAAGAAGGGGGTCGAGTGATAAATGGCAGATATGTGAGAGCAGAACTAATAAACGGGCTCTGCCTTATCACTAAAAAGGCAACCCCGATCAGAACTACAGATCACAAAATGGCCGACCGCCAAAACTACAATTCCTAGAAGCAAGGGGAACCCTCAGAAGGTGGGGCCAACCCACAGATAAGGGGTCAAGACAAACCAGGAAGAGAGAGGGAAGACTGGAAGGATCTGTGAACCATAGAGGAAGAAACAATATATATCGGCTGGATTTACCGTGTATGAGCTGGACTGTTTTGGACTTACCTGTTGGCGTTTGGACCTGGACCGACCAAGAACCTGATTTGTGTACAGAACCCTGCTATCCTTGACCTTGCCTGCGGCCTGGGTGCACCAGAATGGAGAAACAAACACACAGGTACTGTCCTGTTCGAAAGAACTCTCAATCTGGGGTGATTTTGGTGACTGTTTCCCACTTAAATTGTGACAAACGCTCCTAACCTTGAAGAGGTTTGCCACACCATGTTTGACAGAGGAAGAACAATGATTCCAAGCACCACCCTCCTTTTGAAGCTTCCAGTCTGTTATTCGAACTCAATCAGCATGACAGAGTGATCTCCAGCCTTGTTCTCGTCAACACTCACACCTGTGTTAACGAGAGAATCACTGACATGTCAGCTGGTCCTTGTGGCAGGGCTGAAATGCAGTGGAAATGTTTTTTGGGGATTCAGTTAATTTGCTGGCAAAGAGGGACTTTCCAATTAATTTCAATTAATCTGATCACTCTTCGTAACATTCTGGAGTATATGCAAATTGCCATCATACAAAGTGAGGCAGCAGACTTTGTGAAAATTTATATTTGTGTCATTCTCAAAACTTTTGGCCATGACTGTACACCACTACCTAGCAACCCAGCATGTCTCTAAACACCTTGTTAATGAATGATTGAAACACTGAGGGTGCATTTGTCAGGCCGTAGGGCATTACCTTGTATTCGTAGTGCCCGGTGCTGGTGCGGAAGGTGGTCTTTAATTCAAGCTGATGCGCACCAGGTTGTAGGCACTGCATAAATCCAATTTAGTAAAGTACTTTGCACCATGCATCTGTTCGATGACAGTGGGTATGAGAGGCAGGGGATAACTGAATTTAACAGTAGCCTTATTCAGTGTCTGGCAATCGATACAGGGGTGGAGACCTCCCTCCTTCACAAAAAATAAGCTGGAGGCGGCCGGAGAGGTGGACGGGGTTGTAAAGGGACTAGAGGAATGCATAATGATAAGGCCACTGACCAGTCTAGGAAATTGTCTGCAGCACCTGAGTCCACTAGGGCAGGACTCAGTGGGGGGCTGCGATAGTCAGGGAAGGTGACAGGGAGGAGGACGGGCTGGGTGGACAGAGAAGAGCAAGGAACATCCACGCCTACCTGGGAAGGTGCAGGAGTGCTCCTCGGTCTGTCGCTTCCTCGCCTGGTTCTCCTTCTGGGACAGGTGTTTCAGGGGTGGTCCAACTCCCCACAGTAGGAACAGAGACCATGTTGATGGCGGCGTTAACGTTCCTCAGGGGGAAGGTGCGTCATGCCCACCTCCGTAGGTTCAGTTTCGCTGGAGGTTCCTGGGAGAGACCCGAACCCCCGGGATGGGCGATGACGAGCATGCAGGAGATTAGCCAGGCGTATGGCCATGGCGATGAGCTGATCCAGCGTGAGGTCCTCATTGCGACAGGCCAGCTCGGTCTGGACGTCCGCCTGTAGCCCGCTGCAGAAAACCATCAACAGGTCCTGGTGGTTCCATCCGGTGAACACAGCCACTGTCCGGAAATCCAGAGGGTTCTCTGATGGTGTCCTGGACCCCTGGCGTAGACGCTCACCTCCCTCTCGGCCCTCTGAAGGGTGGTCGAAGACGGAACGGAGGATTTGGGTGAAAAGCTCATAGGACTGCACTTCTGGTCCGTCCCTCTCCCAGACGGCGTGATCACCAAGGCCACCTTGTGCCTCTCTGAGGCCGTCCCGGCATGACAGGCCAGGTGGTGGTCCCACTGCAGGAGAAACCCCCTACAATGAGCTGGGGTGCCGTCAAACCGCTCCGGGAGGAGCAGGTGGACGTTGCTGATCGGACCGGGTGAAGTAGATGGTGATGGGGCGGCTGGAACGACCGCGGGGAGCTGGGAAGGTGGTGGTGTAGCCTGCAGTTGGCGTATGGTCCGGAGCACCTCGTCCATGGCAGTCCCGAGGCGCTCCAGGCACGAGTCGTGGTGGTGGAGCTTCGCTCCTACAGCGGAGAGGTCAGGATGTCCTGCTGCTTCCTGTTTTCTTGGGTCGTTCATTCTGTCACTGGTGTAGAGTGGAGTAGGCAGGAAGCAGTCACAGGTTTAGAACTACTGAATGTATTTAAGCACCATAGATCAAAGCTGGACAAAACCCAAATGCCGTTGTGCTCAAAATATATCTTCATAAACAAAAAGTCACAGGGCGAACCCAAAGTGCAAAATATAAGGTACTCCGGAAATAGTAGGAGAGATTCCTCTCAGGAAAACAAGTAGCATTTACAATGACCTACAAAGACAAATGGCAGAGGGAGTATATAGACAGTGATAGAGTGGGGATTGGAACCAGGTGTGTGTAATGATGACTAGACAAGTCCGGGGTTGATGAGTGAAGGGCGTTTGCCAGCAGTAGGTTCGGCAGCAGCTAGAAGGCCGGCGACACCGAACGCCTGAGCTGGACAGCAGAAGGCTGGTGTGACACTAAGATTAATTTGGTATTGATTAAATACTGTAATCACCTTACATGGTACGTTTTCTGTTGTTTAGCTGTTTAAATAAAGATGCAGTCATTTGTCACAGAGGTAAAAGACCCATTGAAATATACATGATATTCTAGAACAGTGTTGAGGAGGAATGCGTGTGAGATATGGTGTTTGGTATGGATGCATTTGAGTTAAATGTTGAGATTTGACCCATTTTCCCAGCTATGTAAACCCCCATAGCCTTTTCATTTGAGTCATTCCTATAGCTTCTTTTTGTATTAAGTTGCATTATACCTGTGATACCACTTCACTTCCAATAAACTTTTTATGAAAAAACACTCGTTTTTTTGCATCATCACATGTTGATTTTCAGGCTGTGTGTTGATGGAGGGAGCCTCTTACCTTCTATTATTGCGATTGTCACCTATGTACAGACAGCTAGAAAAAGCTCAGCCGAAACACCGTAAGTACCTAAAATTACTTGTAATCTCTTGGTATATTATTAGAATTCCCATTAGCTGTTGTGAAAGCAGCAGCTACTATTCCTGGGGTCCATATTAAACATTACATAAAACAAAACATTTAACAAGAACTGCTGAAGGCCAGAACTACAAATCTGTGGTGAAGGGTCAATCATTACAATCATTACTTTTGTACATTAGAAAATGTCTTACAATATTGAGACACTTCCATCAAAGTAACATCTCATCACGAATCATCAGAGAAAAGGTACATTAAATTGAATACATATAAAAACACAATTTGTATTTTAGATTGATACAAACCATTAGTCACTATCATCTCTATTAGTGCATACTTTATATTCTGTATATCTGGAGTGTTTCTGGTTTACACAAACTGACATGACCTTAGTCACAGAAACTAGCTACCACTGTTCAAATGGACCACAACTTAATCAAAAGACTGACCTGTTATTAATCCTACGTGGATCAAAACTAGAGGAACACATTTAATAAAATATTTGACAAATGTACAATATGGATTATACTGTAGCATACTGCACACTTTGTTTCCAAAATAAACATTCTCAAATACAATGTATCAGTAACAGGTATATTATTTGCAGTGCTACCTGGTCATTTGTCATGTTTTAAATGGGCTTTGTTTAACAACAAATCATTTCTGCTTAAAAACCACAGTACAGTCATTGCATATAACATCTGACATGCAGACTAGCTACCGATAGCAGCTTGAATTTCAACTGTGTTTATCATGTATAAAATATGCATCATTGTTCTCTTAAGACCTACTTTAAAAGTTCCAACAGTCTGAACAACCCTGAGATTATCTGGAAGGGAGTTCCATAGGCATGGTTTGAGGGAGGAAAAGACATGGTTCCCATTGTGAGGAGCCTGGTCCTGGGGGCATGAAGGAGTATAAGCGTGGCTTGAATGTAAGGTGCATGGAGGTTCATAGGGGGAGAGTAGGTCTGACAGGTAGTCAGGTCCCCGATGCCATTTAGGGGTTTGTAGACGAGCATAAGGAACAGGTAGCCAATGGAGATCAACAAGGATGGGAGTGATGTGGGCAGATTTTTTTGTTTGTGTCAGTGTCCTTGTGGCACTGTTTTGGATGAGCTGTAGTTTTTGAATTGAATTTTCAGGCAGGCCCCCCAGTAAATGCATGTATTAGCTTGTCTGTGTCAGATGTGGTGAGATAGGGTCTTAGTCGGGAGATGTTATTCAGGTGAAAAAATGACGTTTGACGTAAGTGACTAATGTGGGAATTGAAGGAGAGAGCAGGGTAGAATTTGTGCAGGGGATGATGTGGCCATCTATGGCAGGGCAGATGCTGCAGGAGTTGGTGATCTGCTGGGGTGTGCTTATCAGCATTGCTTCTGTCTTGCTGCTGTTGAGTTGGAGGAAGTTGTTCTGCATCCAAGATTTGACCTCTTTCAAACAGTTGGACAATGTTGACAAAGCAGATGATGTGTCAGGATTTGTTTTCATGTTCACCTGTGTGACATCTGCGTAGCAGTGGAATTGGACACTGTGTTGTCTGAAGATCTGGTCAAGTGGGAGCATGTAGAGCAGGAAGAGGATAAGTCCTAACACCGACCCAAGTGGGACACCGCCGGTTATGGAGGACTCCTCTGAACTTGCCTCACAAAGTGTGACGTACTAATTGCGGTTAGTGAGGTAGGAGGTGAACCAATGGTATGTTTGTTGTCAGAAATTCTCTCTCCTTTGCTTAATTCAACATAGTTACAGTACAGTAGCTACTGAATTAGTTTGCCATCCTGACTAATTTGCAATACCGATTTCTGTAACATAGGTTCAAAGATTGTTGGAATGCAGCTTTTAGCACTACCAAGGGAGTCGTTACTCTACTTTGGACTCAAGGACGCTGAATCGAACTCTAGAGACTCAACTTGGACTCAAGGTTTAGTGACTTGACTACATCACTGCAGGGAAGAGACCTGTTTTGCTTATACCTAGCCCTTCTAAATGTCGGTCAAACATGAAATGGCAAATATTGTGTATTGTGTTGACTAATAATGTGGGTTGAGGGAGGGGAGGACATGCTAGCACTTTGTGACAGTTGTTTTGACAACACTGCAGTGGGTGGGGTTATATCCTGCCGTTTGGCCCTGTCCGGGGTTATCGTCGGACAGGGCCACAGTGTCTCCCGACCGCTCCTGTCTCAGTCTCCAGTATTTATGCTGCAGTAGTTTATGTGTCGGGGGGCTAGGGTCAGTCTGTTATATCTGGAGTATTTCTCCTGTCTTATCCGGTGTCCTGTGTGAGTTTTTAGTAGGCATTTAATCTCTAAAATTAGACGTTTGTCGAAACGTCTATATGTGATAAATAATTATACTTTAAAATGTCAATATGTTACTATTTTAAGTCCAGCCAATTCAATGTTTTTCCAAATATGATGAAAAAAGCTTGTTTAAAGTTATGAATATAATATAAATAAAAATGCGATGTGAGAATGTTTAAGTGCAGACAGAATTCAATGGTTGTTCCAAATATGACATAAAAAGCATGAGACCAGCTAGTTTAAGATTATGAACATAATATTGAAAAGGGGGATATGAAAAGGGTCTGTGATGGTTTCAGTGCTTTTCAATGCTTTTTAAGCACAAAAAAACAGTTGTATTCAACATAGCCCATAGTCATTATATCCAGAATTCATATAAGGCGTATTCAGAACATTCCAGTATGATCCGTCACTTAATACAGAGTCTGGTGTGATAACCACTTGTGCTGAGGTTTTTGTACTGGTGTATATCATTGTGACCCCCAGTGTACACATTGATGCATGCCAGTACAAAAACTCATGCCACATAGCGACTCCCTCAATATAACCATTTCTTATTTTATCTCCAACATTGACACCATAGTTTTTCCCCAATAAACTTACATTAACAATCAACTTTAAAAAATCTATCATAATAGAATTGGAAATCATGTTTAGGCATAAACTGGTTTTCCACTTCATACCAACTGCATGTCCAATTCTCATCGATAAATGTTTCTCCTTAATTAACAGATGATAAATATGTTGCTAAAACAGAATAATAATTTTTAAAAACTATGAATATATCATGCATGGTGAACCAAAGGTTTGAGAAACACTCACTACGCTCTTCACCTAGTTTCTGCCCTAACACACACTCTAAGCCTAGCATCAGTGTTAGAGATGGGGAAGAGTTTTTGTCATGGGCTGTATCACTGTGGCCGTTATTCTGCACTGTGATACATACCTGTACAAAAACCCCACTCCTGTCTAGACTGGGGAATTTACACTGTAGTGAGGGCGGCTGTGTGAAACATCAGACATTGATGCCTTTTCTCTCAATATCAAAAGGAAGCATCTGTTGTGTTCTGTACAACACTGTTTCCCAACAATTGATTATGAACAATATGGTTTCAATGTCTTTATGGAGGAAACATAAAAACGTCTCATCAGTCATTCATGAAGCCTATCAACTAACGTCAAATGGAGCGCTTGACATTGCTATACCTGTATATCAGTAGTTGGCGATATAGAATGTTTCTAAATTATGTTACAGTAGAAGGAATACTCCATGGACTAAGGCAGTATTTGATATGACTATAATAGGAGACTTGGTATTTGATACCTCCTGTAAATAAAGCTATATGTCTGGACAATTTGATAACCATGATTATTACATCTTAAATATCAAGATACGCCACCTTTAAAGGGTGCTACACTGTATATTTATATGGACAGGCATGTCAGAAAAACAAACATGATTTTCATTCAACAATTTGCCTAAAAACAGCACAGTAGGAATCAGTATGAAATCAGAAACATAGGACACAATAGCAGAATAGCAACCAATCTGGAATGGAGAAAACGAAGATGAGAATATGACCATTCAAATTCATAGCAGTGAAATGCTCTCCCATATGGGTCCAAAGTGTAGTCAGTGTGTAGTATGCAGACAGTACAATCCTATCAACCCTCATGTCCATGGATAGGTTTTTGTATTGATGTTTATCACTGTGGCCACTCCCATACACAGTGACTCACACCATTACAAAAACCCATGTCATATACAGCCACAGAATCCTCTGTTAAACTCACTGAAACCTCCAATGTCTCCATGTGGATAATGTTTTTTCCAATCCTGTGTCATTTACAACCACCATGGAAGCTCAAATCGAGCAAATGTTTTGATCACATGATTTACAGCATACAAAAAATAGTTGTTCCCCAGTGTATGTCTGTGTTAAAGTTTTGAATGTTGAGATTTCTTTGTCCTGAAGTAGGCCTAAAGAGTATGGACATCTGTTTGAGTTGATAATGTGTTTAAATGTACCAGCACGTTTAGGTTAGCTGCCTAAATCTGTGTTCCTTAGGTGTCAGCCCTCTCACACTCTGTGCTTGGTAGAGGTGGTAGCTTTTTGTCATGGACTGTATCATTGTGACCCGCTATATGGCACAGTGGTTTAAACCTGTACAAAAACCTCCCCACCACTCTGTGCACGGCCAAAGCTGGAATAAACATGTGCATCTTTTCACTACAACCATAACATGATATTTTGCTTTTGATCTGATGAACAGTATGTCAAATGATGCTTTACTACTTATTAATATCTATTTTATTAGCTTGGGCTTTCAGTTTTTGCTCTGTCAGGCATTTTGACCATAACAAGGATTAAAGAACCTTGCTGGGACAGTCTTGTAATTGCAAATGAGATGAAGTAGGTAGCCATTTCCACTACAGTGGTTTTTGTTATGGCGTGCAACACTGTGCCCCCGTAGTTATCACAATGACACACACCCATACAAAAACCTCTCCACACATCAGAGACCAACACATCTATCAGGGACCTGTCATATTTCCCTGGAGTCATCACAAATCTCTCTGATTCAATAAATTATCTTATTTTTACCTTGTAAATTTGTCTTTAGCCAGTAGAGTTGTATCTTGTCAGATATTATAATCCAAATGTATATGAAGAAATGCCAATCCGTTCTCACCGTCCGTTGTGGATGAAGGTTAGACTGCACAGGTGAGCATATATAATTATACAACTTAAAGAGTGAGTTGTGCATCATCTCTTCAGGTTGTAAAATAAATGTTCTTTGCACTACAGGAATATGAATGACAATGAGAATTTGTTAGAATGTGGAGTGTGTTACATATTATGGTACAGTATTGGGACTTCATACTGTAGAACAGTGGTATTCTAAGAAGGGGCAGTGACCCCTAGGTGGGCCACAGCGGTATTGCGTGTGCATATGTGGCGTAGTTTTGACTGGGTGGTTTTGGTGCAACTGCCCCAGCAATTTCAGTCACAGTGCCTCTCGAGCACAATAATAAACAGCAGAGTCCTCTGATGTCAGACTCTTGGCCTCTAAGAACTGTGTGCTTGTGGAGACGTCCTCAGTCGGGGTGAACTGTCCTTTCAGGGAGTCTGAGTAGACTGGAGCATCTGTTGAACCAGAGTCAATACCCCCAATCCATTCCAGAGCTTTGCCTGGTTTCTGCCTTATCCAGCTCATGTAGTAGCTTGTCATGTCAAAAGATTTTACTGTACAATTTAACAGTTTCACCTGAGAAGGTGACTGATCAATCTGATCACAGCAAACTCCTGCAAACATTACGGCGGTCATTCAATAAATTATTAATTAAACAAATGTAACTTTTCTGGTGAAAATGTACTGGCTTCATACTCACCCAAAATTCATGCAAGTGTAAAAAAGAACAAATCCACAGGTATTCATAATCTTTCTGGTTTCTGAAATGCCATGTAACTCTAGTAACTATTGTATGAGTTGAATGATGAGTTGGCAACATGCTGCTTTATATACAGAGGGGGAAGGGTAGTAAATTTGCATAGCTCGCCCCCTGGAGGTTGGCCACAGTTGGCACTGGGCTATTAACTTTATCTCCTGTAGGTTCTACACCGATCACTGATCGTCTTACCATTTATTACACAATGCTGCATAGGATAGACCTTTTCCATCTTATCCATCATTTCATTCCATATTCAAAAAGAGTGATATTGAATAGCACTAGAGATCAAATCAAAGTTGCCATATCACCTGAAATGTCACACCCTGATCTGTTTCACCTGTCTTTGTGATTGTCTCCACCCCCCTCCAGGTGTCGCCCATCTTCGCCATTAGTATTTATACCTGTGTTTTCTGTCTATCTGTGCCAGTTCGTCTTGTTTGTTCAAGCCTCCCCAAACTACCCTCGGCCAAGGAGAAGGCCCAGCTTATGGTGCAGCACGTCTTCCGGATCCAACCCTTCGCTGCCTAGGCTTGAACAAACAAGATGAACTGGCACAGACAGACAGAACACCGAGGTATAAATACACAGGGGATAATGGGGAAGATGGGCGACACCTGGAGGGGGGTGGAGACAATCACAAAGACAGGTGAAACAGCCAGCACTATTCAACATAATTTTCTCAAAATAATACTTACTCTATTATGTGTGGCAGAGATGATGGCCAGTCTCTTATTACGGTAAAAAATACTTCCTTCATGGTGTGACTTCAGATTTCCACTAGATGATAGTGTTTAGCTGGTTTACAAGAGCTGCTGTCCTCAAGCTCCCTGTAGTTGTTAGCAGAAGTAGCCTCATGCACTGAATACAAGTGTTGCTGTGAATAGCAGCTCTGATGCCTGGCAGCCTGTTAGTCTCCAGTAGCAATTACACACATAGAAAGTGACCTGTATTGAAGTCAGTGGTTCCCAACCTTTTTTTTTACGTGGTACACCTTGATGGGATATAAAATTCTGCGGCACAACGAAAACTTCCCTATTCATTTATTTAGTGGTAATAACCTCTCTCATCTGATCCATACTGCAAATCATTTATTTTCTGTGACAAATGTTTTCTATCGATGAAATAGGGTTTGTTTGAAATATTTTTCAGTTTCTTACTCATGATGGTGAACTTGTGTGTACCCCTTTAAAATCCTTAATTGATTGACCTGTGTGTCAATGTAATTAACATAATACAATAATCTAAATCTGTCAGTTTAAAATAGAGGGAATAACTACACTGTTTGTATTCTGCCATATTCACAGTCACCTTGCCATGATTAAAGGTTAAACCATTCATATTGATGCTGACTAAATAACTATTAAAGGTTTCACCATTCATGACTATGCTGACTAAATAACAACTATTAATAAACCATGCATACTAATGCTGACTAAATTACTTTGAATGAGTTTAAAATGAAAATATTAAAATCCTTATAAGAAAGGCTCATAAATGTTTATAACAATTACAAAACATTTTATCTGCAGGATTTAGGTAAAGTTATCTAATTATAAAGAATAATTAAATATTGGTATTGTAGCAAAAAGAGAAAAAAGTGATTGGATGAAGGGTTCCCTGGGACTAAGAGAACAACCACTACTAGTTAAACCAGAGGCCCCCCTGAGAGAAGGGGAAGCCGAAGGATTAGTACTAGGGTGGGAGGTGCCAGTGGTACTGGGAAGTACCGCTGGGCAACGATCCAGAAGACAGTCCTTCCCCCCTGTGACGACACAACCGGAAGAGAATGAGGAGGACCTTATTTGGCAGGACCTGAAAGACAAGCTTCAGCTGAACTAAGAAACGGAAGAACGCCTTTTAAGGGCTAACTTGTAAAAAGGGATGTGGTCAGAAAAGCTGACCAGTAAATGTGTGTGGTTTGACAAGAAGAATGATTCTCTGAGGAGGGTATATAAGGAAAGGTAGAAGAGAGATCGGTGTGAATCACTCCGTAGAGGTCTTAACAACCCAGTGGGTGATCACCCCCTAAATTGGTAAATATACTTGCTTTATACTCCACGAGACTATTGGTAGTTCTGGGATAACGATAGACTAAGGCATCAGTCCAATAGGCACAGCGCTGAAAAGGCTTTGTCTGGTTGATGGCCCGTATTGTATCGTTAAACCAAGCTCAGATATTACTCGTGGCAGGCAAAGTAAGCCTTGCCTAAAAAGGGCTTGATTGGTAATTGTACATACTTTATACTCCACAAGACTATTGGTGGTTCTGGGATAACGATAGACTAAGGCATCAGTCCAATAGGCACAGCGCTGAAAAGGCTTTGTCTGGTTGATGGCCCGTATTGTATCGTTAAACCAAGCTCAGATATTACTCGTGGTAGGCAAAGTAAGCCCTACCAACAAGAAATTGATAATTTGACCACGTCGTAGGACCAGTATCCATGTGACCGCTCAGAGAATCAATTGAAGAAGGGATTAAGGTAATGAGATCTTGCTTATAATTTGCATTTACTGCTTGTGTGAAGTGCTTAAGTATTTGATGATTTATGTTTAAGAAATTGTAACACTGTAATGGATAAAGTAACCCTGTATGCTATTACTACTTTTGAATAAAAAGACAGTGTATTTGGCAACTGACTGATTAGAGGAGATAACAACTCTGACACTCCTCGTACAGTGGGGAAAAAAAGTATTTAGTCAGCCACCAATTGTGCAAGTTCTCTCACTTAAAAAGATGAGAGAGGCCTGTAATTTTCATCATAGGTACACTTCAACTATGACAGACAAAATGAAGAAAAAAAATGCAGAAAATCACATTGTAGGATTTTTAATGAATTTATTTGCAAATTATGGTAGAAAATAAGTATTTGGTCACATACAAACAAGCAAGATTTCTGGCTCTCACAGACCTGTAACTTCTTCTTTAAGAGGCTCCTCTGTCCTCCACTCGTTACCTGTATTAATGGCACCTGTTTGAACTTGTTATCAGTATAAATGACACCTGTCCACAACCTCAAACAGTCACACTCCAAACTCCACTATGGCCAAGACCAAAGAGCTGTCAAAGGACACCAGAAACAAAATTGTAGACCTGCACCAGGTTGGGAAGACTGAATCTGCAATAGGTAAGCAGCTTGGTTTGAAGAAATCAACTGTGGGAGCAATTATTAGGAAATGGAAGACATACAAGACCACTGATAATCTTCCTCGATCTGGGGCTCCACGCAAGATCTCACCCCGTGGGGTCAAAATGATCACAAGAACGGTGAGCAAAAATCCCAGAACCACACAGGGGGACCTAGTGAATGACCTGCAGAGAGCTGGGACCAAAGTAACAAAGCCTACCATCAGTAACACACTACGCCGCCAGGGACTCAAATCCTGCAGTG